>JAHWFP010245382.1:499-13357 GCA_023313725.1 Lithobius niger | reverse complement strand
GTTACTCGCAACCTCCTCCCCCCCCCCCCCCCAATAACACAAGAGACAGTACCGTAATAACTACGGTACAAAGGGGGTTGGATACAACAATTGCCAGCCGGCAGAACAACAATCTCTGACAAAGCCTCACTCAGCCACTAACAGAGATCAATACACAACGTATCTTTCATAACTCCTTACAACGTCAAGCTCTACACACCGACTTATTACAAAAATCCCCTTAAGCAATGGCAAGCATGCACTGCTACAACAACGCTTAAACCACAAGTACAGAGATTAGCCCAGTGACCTGCAGGACACACAAACACCCTTAATAACTTAATGGTTTAGTAGGTTAGTTAAAGAGCATAGAATAAAACAACGTTAGAACAAAATAGTTTTAGTTGACTCCTTAGCTCAACAGAGAGTTTAAGGGAGAGTAAAAATTAACCATATGTAAGGAAAAATAACAATTAGACCTTATAAATGTCTACCCAGCTTAAATCTAGTTCTTAAATAATTTGCACGGTAACAATGATACACCAAAATTGTAGGCACTTTCTTTCCCCGCCACCCCAACCTTTCTCCGCATTACAGTTGTATACGAAGCGAAGGGGGGGGGGGGGGGGGGGGGGAAGCGTCTTCACCAGACCAGGCCTGTATGAAAAAGAAAGGGTGGTTGGAAACTGCAATAACGTTGGGGGAACCACTAAGCAATTTCCCGTACTGTAGTGCTTTGCCTGGTTTCGGTAGCAAGTGCTCTGAGAGAATTCTTATTTTTTTCCGTTTGTTAAAACTACTTTAGTTAGGCGGCCTACAATGTAAACCTTCGTTAAAATGAGTGAGCTACTTGTTTTACGGCCCTGAACAAGTGATACTCCATTAAAAAAAATGTGCTGTTGACTTTGATATTAAATTTGTAAGCTTTGCAAATCTGAAAACTAAGCAGCTAAAAAGCTTTGCAAATGTTCAACTAAAAAGCAACTAGAATAAGCAACTAAAAAGTTAAGCAAATTTAAAAACTAAGGCCAAACTTATTTGTTCGTTATTAGTTGTTCGAGCAAATACTTTTAGCTAGTTAAGTATTAAAACCGGTTAATACCATAACCAAGTAAAACTGGTTAAACCATAACCGGTTATAACTGTAACTGGTTATAACTGGTTAAAACCAAAAAAATAAAAACTGTTCGAACCGAACCGTAACCGAACCGACATTTTAAATAATGCCGAACCGTAACCAGAAACCGAACCGAAAAAAAAAAAGGGTTCGACTACCTGGATGTAAGCCTTAAAAAACTTAAAGCCCTAAAGGAACAGATATTAGACAAAGACATGTAAGCCATCAGCGTCGCACTAATACGTGTAAAAGAATCTCCAGCGACCCAAAAAACAAGCTGGAGCTTCTTTTACACGTATTAGTGCGACGCTGACGGCTTACATGTCTTTTTCTAATATCTGTTCCTTTAGGGCTTGAAGTTTTTTAAGGCTTACATCCGTATTGTACGCTTAAGCATTTTTTAATACTAATATCCCTTATTTTTTTTCTTGTTTCAGCAAGAATGACACAGAAAAGAATGCAGTAATCACCTTAAAATAACTGTTATAAGAGAGCCTTTTAAACATTCAATTTTAAGGGTTATCCGACAAAATACCACCAGGCAAAATACCACCGGTCAAAAATACCACAGCCAAAATACCACCATACTAAAATACCACCCTTTCAAAATTCATGCATGCAAAAATACCACAATTAATAAATTTATTTTGGTTTGTTCTTATTGAGATCGGGGAAGGATAGCCACATCTCTCTATCCATCACGGAACTGGGTGCACAACTCTTGGAAGATGTCTTTTGCCGTTCTTACATGTTTGGAGGGTGGGAATCCGGTTGCATTTTGAATACTAAGCGTAGCCAATAACGCCTGAACATACGGCTGGACCCGAATTGATTTCCAGAGCGAAGTATAATTTTGACCCACTGAATTTCGGAAAGCATTGTTCTAACCGTGCACGTAGATTGTTTGTTTGTCTGCTCTTCTTCTATTAGCGTTGCCTCATGCACGTTTCCAAACTCTGGTGGAAAAAATGGTGGGATGCGACGAATTCTTACCGGACGCGGGGCACTGAGGACACGAGAAGACCACATTTGGCGAAACTTACCTGTATCGTAGGTCTCACGAAAAATTGTTAAGAAGAGGAGTTAGTTCATTGGAAGTCGTTTGTCAATAGGCCGTGCCATGTGTCACGTGGTGAATGGCTCGAAACGCTAAGCCATCAATCATGCCATGTATACTTTTGCTTAATGCCTTCATCGGTGCTGTATCTAGAAACAAGCCCTATTGTGTGCGCAGCGTATCTTGAGTCTTGTAGGTATTTTATGATCGGCTACGTCTTCCTGGAGGGAGCGGCTTTAATTGACGGCCGCCATTGTTTTTGTAACCATCTAGGATATCAACAAGGCACTCTGCTACCAAAAATATACAATCGATTATCTATGTTCGTTTTGGGGCGAATTCAAGATAGGCCGCGGACACTATAACTCTTGTATTTTTTTTTTCACATATTATGCGTTAATTTTCATAAGTTTGTATTTCTGTAAAAAAAAAAAAAGGTGGTGTTTTTGCGTGCATGAATTTTGCAAGGGTGGTATTTTAGTATGGTGGTATTTTGGATGTGGTAAATTTACCTGGTGGTATTTTGACAGGTGGTATTTTGACATGGATTCATTTTAAGAGTTATAAAAATTGAAAATCGGTTCTTTGGTTCGATCTCTAGGTGAGAGCAAAATTTCTCCAACAAGAAGAACAAAAACAATTTTAGTCACATTAGCATAGTGTTCAAAAGGCCTTCTTCATACCTATGTTTTAAGCTGTAAAACTTGAGCATCGGTTCATTGGTTCGATCTTGAGCTTGTAGTACAGCTGTTACGATCCAGAATTTGGGCTAATCAAGAACCTTGAGCTAAAACCCATGTAATTTGATACACAAGCCAATTTTTAGCATTGAGCTAGCTATGGAATCTCTCAAGATACCTCCTAAGGCCCCTTTCTGTCTACCTACTGCACTCACCTGTGTGAAGTTATTGACCAACAAATTCTTGGAGATCGCGCAAATCGTGAATTGATACACAAGTCCTTCTTAGCAGTACAAATCGAACTAAAATTTCTTGATCATCAATCTCATGGAGAGGACACAGGGAAGCACTTGGGATAGGTTTATCTCATGGGATTCCGTATGTAGTTATATTTTTTTTTACTATTACCATGCATGTTTTTAGTACGTTCAGCAAGAATTTGTTGGTCATCGATGCTCCACGGGATGCACAGAAGGGGGAGGAGGATGCTGGGGAGGCTTGATGGTATTTCATGGGGATCCATGGCTGGTTTAATTTCTACTGCTAGGAATGATTGATACCAAAATGCATTCTTTCAGTACGATCAACAAGAATTTTTCGGATATAAACCTCATGGAGTGGTAATAGGGGGAAGCACTGAGGGGCCTTGGAGGATTTTGCGGAAGTTCCATAGCTAGTTTGATTTCTACTGCTAACAATGACTTGTGTACCAAATTTCATTCTTAGCACTATTTTCAAGAATTTAATGGTCAGGCCTGAAGGAGGGGGCACGGGACGGGGGGACCGTGATGGTGCCTTGTAGACTATCTCGATGGGGTTCATAGCTAGTTCAATTTGTACTACTATGAATGACTTGTGTACCAAATTTCATGTTTTTAGCTCGATCTGCAATAATTTGTTGGTGAAGCCACAGGGAACGGGGGGAGTAGAGCCTCGGTGGGGGGGAAGCCTTGGAGATATTTCAGGGGGGGGGAGTATGGCTGGTTTGATGTGTACTGCTAAGAATGACTTGTGCACCAAATATCAAGCTTTTAGTAGGATTTGTAAAAATGTGTGGGTCAACGCTCAGTGAGGGAGCGCAGGGGGGCGCTGGGGCCCCTTTGAAGGTATTTCTTGCGGGTTCCATGGTTGATTCGATTTATGCTGCTAAGAATGACTTGTGCACCAAATTTCACGTTTTTAGCTTGATCTGTAAGAATTGCCCAAGCTCTTGGGAAAGGGCATGGAGGGGGGTGCTGGGGAGAGGGGGCGCTGCTGGCACTTAGGGGTATTTCATGTGGAGCCAATGGCTAGTTCGATTTTTACTGTTAAGAAAGACTTCTCAAACAAATTTCATGTTTTTAGCTCGATTTGCTAAAATTTGTCACTCCAATTAATGATTTCTGCCTAGTGCTTTACAGTAATAATTGCTCTGCGGACATGAATACTGCAGTAACATCAAAATGTTGTTCTAAAGACCCTGCTAGGTGTTAATACCTACATTTTAAGCTATATAAATTGAAAATCGGTTCATTGGTTCGATCTGTATGTGAAAGCAATTTAAGTTCTAGCCCATTTGGCTTTCCGGGTCAAGAATATTGTAGTTACATTAAAATACCTTTAGGCCTTTTCCAGACCTATGTTTTAAGCTATAGAACTTGAAAATCGGTTCAGTGGTTCGATCTCCAGATGAATTCTCAACAACAACATTAATGATTTCTGCCCAGTGCTGTACAATAATAATTGCTCTGCTGACGAGAATACTGCAGTCACATCAAAATAGTGTTGAAACAGTGTAGTGGTCAGTGTAAATACCTACATTTTAAGCTATACAAATTGAAAATCGGTTCATTGGTTCGTGCTCTAGGTGAGAGCAAAAGTAATAGCCCATTTGGCTTTCCGTGTCAAGAGTATTGTAGTTATATTAAAATAGCCTGCGAAAGGCCTTAGGCCTTATCCAGACCTACGTTTTAAGCTATAGAACTTGAAAATCGGTTCAGTGGTTCGCTCTTTAGGTGAGGGCAAAGAGTTCACCAACAACAAGAAGAACAACAACAAGAAATGGCCATGCTGTGGACGCGGAACGGTTCGATTGTTGTCATTAAAATTGTTAATGCGGTGAAATAGTTATGACACGACGCCAAATACCGAATTTCGTTGGGCTATGTCAGTTCTGGACGAAACTATAGGAGTTCAAAGTTTGACTTTTAACATGGAAGTTCATGCTGAGGCTTACATGTCGGCTGTAGCCCCTGAAGTCTTCAGGACCGTCTAGACCCGTTACCTTGATTACTCATTAGGCCACTACGAGATCTCACCCCACCTGCCACGTGAGTGGACACTACTACTGACTTACACTTCCTTGGTTTAGATGGCAAATGTTGTCCACCCGCCCCATACGACTGGGACAGACTCATGGTTCCCTTGCTTCCCTATCGGCTGACGACCCGTTCGGTGCAGTCATTATCAAGGGTTCCATCACTAGTGGAGCAGTCACAATCACCGACTCTGAACAGGACATCGGTACGCCATCTTCACCTTCACTAGCCGAGCGAATATGTGCACCGGCACCGAGATCAAGCTCCAACTCATTACTGAACCCATGAGTGGTCCCATCACTACTCAATTCACTCCTATCCAAATCCGTGGGAAACTCATTCTCACTGACTCTCGACTCATTTCCCGGGTCACTGTTACTATTACGGTAGCTACTCTGACTACCCGGGCGACAACGACCCGTCTGCCCACCACGTGTGTTCCTGCTACACGTGGTGTCGCTACTACATGGTTCACTATCCGACGGCCATATTATCATCAGGATCTAAGGAAGTAGTCAATCCCATTCCTCTCCTGGTAAAACTTCACGTCCGTTGAAACAGTCAATTGTCCGATGGGGGGATGCAAAGAGTTTATATGAGCCTCGACATTCATCGAATCCCAAATAAATATTTGGGCGCCCAATAGGAGCAAACTTAGAATCTCGCACCACCCAATGAACATAGGCGTGTGCCAGGCAACCAAACCTTCGAACACGGCCAGCATTCGGGATACATCCTCCCCACGCCTGATTAGGTGATATTTTCCCCGAAAGTGCACGGGTACACAAAGCATTATGAATAAGCCCTAACTCTAAAGAGGCATGACCCCAGAATGCCTCCGGCAACCCCGCATCCACCAGAATCGCACGGGCGAATTTTGAAGGCTCGAAAATCCTCGTTCACTCGGGGGTTCTTGGGGGTATAACCATATGCACAGTTCCATTACCTATGAGGAACTCACGTACACTACTAGTTTTGTACATGAGCGCCCCATCAGTGACCAGGCGCCCGAGTCCACCTGTGCCTTACTCATCAATACGTGCACAAATTGCCTACGCATTCCGACATCCAGTATTGCCAGCAGCATCCGTCCGCCCCCGAATGCCTCGGCTAATTTGGCACTGATCCACCGACCAAACCTCCATACGTTCCATGGGCGCACGGTCCACTATTGCCGGGTGTGACCCACGTCGCATCTTCGTCCAAAGGCAAATGTCACACTAGGATCAGGCTTTCCCACTGCGGTCTGTTCTTAGGAGATGTTGTCCAGGGGTTCAAGGATGCTCTGATCAGGGCTTCTAGCAGAGTGGCACACTTCAGGAAGAGTTCTTAGCTGGTTAGGGTCCCAGAGTGAGGCTGCAAAGGGCTGCAAGGCCTCAAGTACCTAGAGCTGCAGCCAGTACCTGCCACTGGTGGTGCTAGGTACTTCCTGTACTATATCCTGGTATCCCATGAGCCATCTCTGCTAGCAGCTACCCCTAGGCGCAGGCAAGGCCAGAGCCATCCTGACCACTGATCTCCAGGGACTGGACCATACATCAAAGTACGTAGCATTACCGGAATACATGAATAAAGATATAGAGTATACAGAATACATAGTATGGAGCCATAGCATCAAGGTAAGGAGGCCCACTAAGGCTCTAGCTCAAGAAGTAGGAGGAAGCTGTGGAAACCGTTGTTGCAGAGGTCCCACCCCCGAAAAGAAGCGTCCTCGCTTCGTCAAGGTAAGTGAAAATTATTCATTAAGCTAAGTTATTTATACATACAATAATCAAGGTTCTCAAAAATTATTCAAAAATAATACCAAGAAGGTGCTAACTAACAACAAGTTAAAATTAAGGATGCTATGGGGGCGTTTAAGCTTTTCATCTGCTAATAATTCAATCGTTTGACTGTTTCAGCAGGGTGACATTACCTACGGTATTAGTAACGTTTTTGTAAGGTCTGGGAAATCTTTGAGCGTCAAAATTCAGACATTATTCCCATAAAAACCAGCTACGCAAACTTTTTACTTGAACATTTTCACGAAAATTATTCAGAAGCAAAAACGATTTTTCAACATTTAAAATACAATCACAATCAATCAGTGCAAAAACAGTCAAGAAAAAAAACTAAGTGCTTAATGCACAAAAATTCACTTGAAAAATTGTAACCATTAACCATCGGTTACCATTATCATTAGCTAAGAAAGATTTTTACTTCAAAATCTCAATTGTCAAAATTGGTTGTCAAATATCGGTAACAACGCGTGTCAAATGTGACTAACGCGGTAACAATCAGCTAAGCTTGACTCGAAATTAAGCTTTTAATTTCTGTTAAAAAAAAAAGAAAAATTGTCTCACCACGTCCTCCATCCATTATTAATCAAGTTTCCTAAGCCATACAAATCACTAATTAAATAAGAAACTCATTGTGGCAATCCCCGTTTCATTTCCTGTATGTTTTAGGTTAGTTTCCATTGTAATGTAGATTAACGTGTTAGGCTAGTTAAAAAAATAAAGGTGTAAATTCTCTGGTGAAAATCCGGTTACTCCAACAAATTCATTACTAAATTATGCTACTACCTAAACTTTCCACTTAAGCATTTGCACGGCTTTTCTTAAGTAATTAACATTAGCGTCAACCCCCGAGTGTCACCAGATTATTTGCATTTATATGCTATTTCTTTCAGTCTACAAGCAACACCTCGATTTGCATGCGAAATTATTTTTAGATCTAATTACTGCTGGCCGGAAGAAGATCAAGAGGAAACACAGTAACTACCTTTATTTAAGTTTAAAATTCTTCGGAATCCGCTTCACTAACTGGGTAACGCTCACCTTCAATCTATTCACGTAAATTATCTATGTGATACACTGTTGCGAGTTTAATTCCGGATTTCAACGTTGGAATTGTACCACCCCAGCAAGTTTACGCTGATGATGTCATTTGTGAAATCTGCCAAGCCCGAAGTCCTCATGACGTCATATTGTAATGTGCCATTGTCCTCCAAAATTAATACTCATTGTTAGTTGACATAATCCTATTTGATCAATTGTTGTAACAATACATAGCTTTGATTTATCTGTAAATAATGCTTGACATCAATTGTAACGGCTCGAGCTCGCTTGGTCTTCCGCCGGGTCCCCTTGGCTTGTCCCAAGTGGCATTTTCATTTTCGCTCTGGCGTCCCTCCCGAAGGGTTCCACTCTACCAGCAAGGTACTTGCAGGAGTTCCGGCGGCTGTGTTCTCAGTACGCCGGTTATCAGCGGCTGTTTACTGATAGGTCGAAGTCCGACGTTGGCGTGGCGCGTACTTGTGTGTGTAAGGGAGTGACGGTTGCCCATCGCCTTCCATCGGGCTATTCTGTGTTTTCTGCAGAGGTTTTGGCTCTCGGTTTGGCAGTGGAATGGATCCTTGACCTTCAGGGCACGCATTTCATTGTCTTTAGCGATTCCATGAGTGCCTTGGAGTCCTTGGCGAATTACAATCCTCGGAACCCCTTGACACAACGTGTCCAAGCTTTGCTTTCTTGCTTGCCTGGCCAGTGGAAAACCGTGCTTTTCTGCTGGATCCCGGGCCATGTTGGGATAAGTGGACATGAGCAAGCTGATTCTGCTGCGAAAGGGGCCCTTTCTGGCCCTCTCGGTAGGGATCTCAGCCTTGTTCCCTCAGACGCCTTTCCAACTCTGCGTCTGAGGTTACACGCTATTTGGCAAGCCTTGTGGGACAGTCAAGACGGTAATAAGTTGCGAGCTATTAAAGGCACTGTTGAGGAATGGCACTCGGCGTGTCGCCGCATTCGCCGTGAGGAGGTGGTGTTGGCCCGTTTGCGCGTTGGTCACACTCGACTTACTCACTGTTTCGTTTTGCGGGGGGTTGACCCTCCTGAATGTTCTTGGTGTCGACGGCCACTTACGGTCCGGCACTTACTTGTTGATTGTTGCCATCTTGATGGTGTTCGTCGTCGTTTCCGTCTTCCGCATGACATTCCGCATGACATTGTGATAAGTCTGTCCTCCTGTCCGGTATTTTTCAATTTTTGCAGGAAGTACAGATGTATGACAAGATTTAGTTTAGGGGTTTGAATATTATCTCTGTAATGTGTGGTGCAGTGGCAACCCGGACCACTGCACTGTGACTGAGGTTGGCGCTAATGACCAAGCTGTCGATGCGCCATTAAGCCTCAATCCCCCCCCCTCTTCCGCCGGGTGCTCCCAACAATTAGGTATTAACCTAAAATTCCATTCCGCCACCAACTCGCCAACTCCCCGCATCCAAAGGTAATTTCGGCCCTATAATTAGAATTTTTTTCAATTTCCCCAATCCCCGAACTTAAATTCAAACCAGACCAACCCTGTTGCTAGTTCAGCACTGCAACCCCGTAGATACTTAGTTTAGCAGTCACTAACTAAACTAAATTTTCCCGAAACTAACTAATCCAAATTTTCCCAAGTAAGCCTGATGCTGTTGACATTCCATTTAAGGCCCTAAGCCAAGATTAGTGTCGCCCTAGAACTTCAGGCGACCAGAGCACACGATCGCTCATATGTAACATTAAACTAACACCAAAACTGAACCACGACTACCAGCCTTGTTCCATCTGTTAACGTAAATTTGGAATTCCTGCAACGCCTTGACTACCACAACGGCACATTTTCGAGCTAGTCCCTTAACTGTGGGGTTTGCATTGGGGCGGCTCCCACACGTACTAAAAACCCCTACAGTTAATTTGGTGCAAATCGGCCGGGAATCGAACCCGGGCATCCCAAGTGGCAGGCGAGCATTCTACCACTGAACCAGAATGAGCAAGCTGGTCCAACGTTTTTGTAAAACATGCCTCTCGTGCCAACAGCACAAAGGCCGAGGCACACAGAACGTTGCTAGGCTTGCCACCATTCCTTTACAGCAACCCTTCCACACGTTGCATCTTGATTGGAAGCAAAACCTTCCAATGACACGAAGTCCCAGCAAAAACAGAAACATCCTCGTAGTATCAGATCTTTTTTCATCATTTCTTATGGCTTTCCCGTGCCGAAAATTTGATGCTAAGACCCTTGCTAATTACCAGAGTATTTCCAATTTTCGGGCTTCAGTGTAAGAAATTGGGGCGACTAATCGCACAGTTCTGTAGCGAAAACCCCAGGGATTGGGGTGAGAAATTGCCTATGTTTGTCATGAGCATTAACTCATCCGTTGATACCCGCACGGGTTTCACACCGGCCTATCTTAACTTCGGCCGAGAAATCGATATAGGCATTGAGCCTCCAATCCCAGAAGCTCTCGAGCAACCCGTACCCTTTTGGGCTGCTACCCTTAGCAACAATTTACGTCGCGCAATAATGAAAGTCCGTAGGATACGACAGTCAGACAGACAATAAGAATACGCCAAAATCAATGAAAAGGTACCAAAACCCCTGCAATTTAATGTTAACGACACTGTTTGGGTAAGATCTCATTTTTTATCCAAAAAACATGGTTTTTCTGCTACGAAATTGCAGAAACGATGGATAGGTCCATTTGTTATTGTGGAAAAAATTTCACCCCTAGTTTGTAAGGTGAAAGAAGTTTCCACTGGGTTAGTCCAAAAAGGATACCAGCATGTAAATAATTTACGGCCGGTCGTTAACGAGATTCCCGGAAAATTTGATCAATGAAAATTTTTAACTTTTAGTCTTTAATAACTGGCTCGAATTGTCTTAATCTGAGTTTGCGAAATTTTATGTTGTCATATTTTGTCAATCTAAACACCTTGAGACCTGTACCTGTGCCTGTGCAGCCTTTTATTTATACCTGGTTTAGACACTGTCACCTAAAATCGTTCGTGTGCAGATGAATCCTTAGAAAGATTTTCATTTTGTTTATTTTGTATAGACTCATCAATTTCTATTGATCAAAATTTGCATGAACCAATTTTCACTATTAAAAAAAGCATGGAGGCCGACAAAAAATTAACCTGCAGTCATTTAAATCATGCTGTTAGCGCCCAAACCACAAATTTTATGCCCTCCCAACTCTTCCCCAAGGCACTTGAGCGGTATCGTATTACTCAAAATAACGAGCCGGAAAATGAAGCAATCACTGTTTAATGCGGAACGGCCGAAAGGGTGGGGAAGTCGCTGCTGGCAGTTGACACCACTTCGACCAATCCGTCATTACAGTCTGTGAATTCTTTCCAGCCATGAATAATTAAGTTCAAAATTACAATTGTGTAAAAGAAAGATAGAAAATAAAAAAATTTTGGGGGAATCCAGAGAACTAGCTCGTTTTGTCGCCATTTCAGAAAAAAAATTTGATCTAAGTGTTAAATCGCGGATTTTAATGTTGCACTTTATATTCATATCAAACTCCTTAGATTCAGGCAGATTTGCCATTCAAAACAATAATTGACTGCGTCAAATCGCGAATTTTCGTTTAGAATAGGTTAACTTAAATTTTCAGAAATTTTGAGCATGATATCGCCATATTGTGGCTGCAATTTTTTTCTTCATATTAAGCGTAGGTGCTTTTAAAATATTACAAGTGCCGTGGTTCAGAAGCTCCTACCGTAACAATTAGGTTCATACTTTAGAGTCCGTTAGATGCGTATTGGCGCCATATAGGGTTGACTAAAAATTCATCAACAGCATTCCAACTAAAAAACTAAACCCCTTTTTGTTTAATTTCTGTCCCGTTATTATTTTATGATTTGGGCGAATTCAATGATGCCTTGCGTTTGGGTTTGCAACTCCCAGCATCTCATGCGTATGCTCGGTTGCCACCGTCATGATCACGGTAAAGGAGGCCTAGATTTAGGAGAAACCCGTGGCCCGCTCTGTGACAGGTCATGAAAACTCTATAAAGAGGTTGGTCAGCCTGATTGTCCACGTTGGGAAATTAATCAGCACGTTAACCAAAAAGGGCCCAGAGCGATGGGCACGCTCTTGAGGTGTTACGCAAAGTTGACAAGTAATAACCCTTGCTGAAAAACAATCCCACTTTTTCCCACAAAAAGAAAATTTGCAGCTTTCTGCAAAATTGCTAACCCATCCGTATAAACTAAATGCACGCCAAAATTTGCATGCGGTTTTTACCCTTAACTCGTTAGAATAGATTTTTTATATTTCGACAAACTACAATTCCCAATCAATTTGCACTTTGCGAATTTTTCCTGTCATTGTCCATTTGATGGCCTAACTGCGTTTCGTGAGTAAGATTGAATAATACCCCTGACTTTCGTTACTTTGAAAGAAAAATTTAACGAAAAAGGAATTTGTCAGCTTACGCTACTGATTTAATAAATGCATGTAACATTAGCATCTTATCGTACGGTCCCTACCTTTCACAATACTAAAAATGCACAGCGATATATCTCATATCACCACACTTTACAGTGCATGATATTCATATCGCCACACTTTAGTGTGGCGAAATGGGATACCACCACACTAAAGTGTGATATGGATACCATGCACAGTAGTGTGGTGATAAGACATTGCCAATACTTTCATACGGTAGAATTCTTAATAAAACCCATGCGAGAATTAATTTGATTTTTTTTTAAGTCAACCAAAAGTTTCCAAATAATCTTTGCTACAAAATAAAATCGTAGCCTACCTTCGTTGAAAAAAAAAATTAACGCCCGTGCTGTTTTATTACGCAACAAAATAAAAGCAAATTAATTCACGCATGGTTTTATAAAGCAGTTCTACATTTCGAAACACACAAGAAAATTGAATACTATAAATACTTATCAACCCCCCCCCCCC
>JAHWFP010245381.1:14146-27195 GCA_023313725.1 Lithobius niger | reverse complement strand
AAACACGGCAAGTAAATCAACTAAAAAAAAGGTAAAATAATTTAAAATTCGACCTAATTCATTGCAAAAACTGACAGCACGGGACCTCGTCCTAACTTTCTGCAAATGGAGTTTTGAATGCAAACATCTCAAACATGCACGCATGATTTGCTATCTAATGAGTCTATGCAGTATTCCTATATATAAAATCATTTTATGAAACTGCTCTGCAGGATAAAGGGAACACGATGCCATTTAGTTTCTGAAACTGGAACTTGGCAGGTATTGCTTGCCGACTCATTAGTATATGCACTACTGCTTGACATAAAATCTGCAAGATTTAAGGTTATGGGTTTTCAATCATTCAATAGCTCAAGGGACCCACAGTTTTCTGCGAGACTACGTGACATATCGAAAGAACTATTCTTCTCTTAAAATATCCGCTTTCTCACTCTCCGAAAGGTCAACCAAATCTGGTGGGTGTCCTGCTTGTGTACGGGGATGCCTATTGTGCTAAAGATGCTTCCTTTGTCTGGTCAGAACAGACTTGGTGGAGTTGGAGGTTCAGATGCAACTGCGAAGAAAAGCTATGGAATTGTCGACGGGAAAATTGCAGTTAGGGTTGTTTTCATGGAATCCAGGTCCAACACTTTCCTTATGCTTTGGGGCCAGCCACAGGTCAGTGTCGAGGAAATGCCCTAGATGGTCTCATTTTAGTCATGGAAAATAGATGTCTTCCAGGACTGTATTTTTCTAGTGCACGTTCCTGGCCAATGCAGATGGTTGAGAAGAATTGCGCTTCAGAAAATTTGTTTCCGGCTTCCAGTTCCTTATTTCAGTGTGTGATGCAGTTGGCTGAGATTTCCAAAGTGCAGGGGAAGGGGCGTTACTAGCCGTGCGAGGGTTAGATCGTTGCTGTATTCCACGCCGAGTTGGGGATGGTTCCCTTGAATCTGGGGGCTTAAGAACTGAACTTCCAGGCAGCCATTCGTTTCCTCGAGAAAAAATTCTAATAGGAGCAGTACCACATCCTAGGCTCCAGTACTACAGTCGAACATTGGTGCACGAAACTAACCCTTTCCACAGATATTAAGTAAATAAGTTGCCAGTCTTGAGATAGATGGGGTTAGGTTTCTGGGGGGAACAAGAATTGGTTTGGGTTATGGGTGTGAGACCTGGGTGCCAAACTCCTCTCTGATGTAATGGACAGTGTGGTTTTGAGCTAACTTTCCTGTCAGCTATTGAAGAGGTCCACGGTGGCTGCCATTGATTTCCAAATATGTACTTCGATTGAATATCTGATCACTGCTGGGTAAGAATTAGTCCTGTGAGTTGATAGGAGGCCGGGATATTTTCCTAAGAATGTTTAGCCAAAGACATTACTATTAATCAAGAAAAAAAAAGTCAATTTAGATGTGTTAAAATGAATAGATGCCACCTTAGTTTCTAGACGATCTTCCGTACTGTTTGGTCTGCAAAGGAAACTCAAACTAACTGCTGAACTTTCTGATTTAGACTGGCAACTCATGCCCTTAATGTCTGCGGAAAAGGAGTTGTCTCGTGCACCATTGTTCGACTGCAGTACTGCAGCGGAACTGTTCCTATTAGAATGTCTACTGTAAAAAAAGAAAATCCTTTACAAACTGTTTTCAAATTTAAAAAAAACTTTTCAAAGAATTAATTACCTTTCTTATTCAGCATCCTCGTCGTTTTAGCAGTACCTTAGTGCACATCAAGTTTCAACTCGTTCTGATAAGCAGTTCAAAACAAATCTCCTGAAATGACAAGCAGTTTGAAAGTTATTGGCTGGACAGATAAGCGGTATGAAGGAAATAGCTCGGACAGACCGGTAGTATGAAAGAAATTGCATGGGCAGACAAGTAGTTTGAAAGAATTCAGCTGGACTGACAAGTAGTCTGTAAGAAATCATCTGGAAAGATGAATAGTTTGTAAGAAATATCCTGAACAGATGAGCAGTTTGAAAGAAATCTCCTCCAAAGATAAGCAATTTTAGAGTGATCACCTGGACAGATAACCAGTTTGAAAAAATCGCCAGGATAGAAAGAAACACAAATTGTAGTAATAAACCTGTGAACATCTCTCAATGTCACTACGTGAAAACGTCACTCCGTGAAAACGTTTGGAATATGAGTGATGGTGTCTCTGATAGAATTAACGAACTAGATGAAACAGAACAAATTTTGCATATGCTGCCATTTTGACTTGTAAAACAATCTATTAATTTCTAGTTATTGGAGTAACTTGTAAAGAACTGTTATTACTTTCAATGACGTGAGTTCAGGGTAAAGTTTTAGTGTTGGCTTGCTGATAACAACCGGGTCATGTTCTATAATAAGGCATATAAACATTTTTTGACAGTTTTTCTACCAAAATAAGAAGACTTCAAATTGTCTAAATAAGTTGGAAGCTGAAGCCCACTTCTTCAAATGTTTTGACGACATTATGAAAACAGAGGAAGTCGATTGCAGGTACGTTTTGTGTTAATTGATTTTTTTTTAAACTTATGAAATCTTAATCAAACTAATACTCGAATACATGCATTAGTTATGCCATCATTTCGACCTAAAAATAATGTTTTCTTTTTAAACTAAATATAAAAGGAATTCGGGCTTTTATCGACAATAATAGAACTGATTAATAAAGCTGATGAATAAAGAGCTTATCAATAAACAGCTGATGAATAAACAACTGATTGTATCTCAAATAAAGACAAAAAGAAAATTAGTGCTTGAATCATACAATTTAAATTTGGAGAAGCCAGCAATGCTTGGTTAAGAGCGGAAAAAAATCACCAACAATATAATCATCGGATATTTCATTGGTTACCGGATTTTCATCAATGATAACATGTCATCGTATTACAGGAAACTGTTCTGGAAGACAAAAAAGTGTGCGACTGACAACAGCATAATTCGTTTATGGTTTATTATCGGGAAAGTTATGATAAGAAAATAAGAAAATGATAATGCTATTTGGATTGTCGGACGTTATAGGCAAACCCCATAGAACTCTGTCCCGCATACGTCTTGACATATTGCGTACGGCCATTCTGCTTAGCTGGAATCAATAAAGTTGGAAAAAGCTCCCCAATAATACAGATGGACGTACTGGGGCAGAGTGTGGAGATCCCGGCAGTGAAAAGAAAGAAGGCAATAAAGTACAAGGTAACAAGGTAACAAGGTATCAGTAGTGTGATACTACCTGGAAATACACCGACTCTTGGTTGTGGTCCGAAACGAGTCTTTATTTCACTCCTGGGGACAGTCCGACTTCTTTTTGCGTCTCCATTCCCCTCTATATTCTACTTGACTCATGGATCGAGAGAAAACGTTGCTAGACAAACGTCACACAGTAAGTGTACTCACAGGAGTGGACAGTAGTTTAACGCATGTTGCTGTCATGGCTTAATAGGGCTGACAAAGGGTAAAGGGCTTCGGATTCCCAATGTAGAATTAGGCCTATACAATATGGCGGTTAGGCCTACTAAATCTTCCTCTAGATGCAGCTGTTGGTATTTTCACGACATTTTTCATGATGGCATAGTGTTTTAAAGGATGGCCAAATTTATCTCGTCCCCTAACACGAATATCGCCCACTAAAACTCCCGTCGTGGTTACGCCATCAGCGGCCAATGCAACACAAAGTCTTGTGCATTTAGATCGATCAATTTTTTTATAACTGCCAGCCATGATCACGACGGACGCTCCAGAATCGTGCCCGAAGGTTATTGAGGGGCCTTCATGGTCATGGTAAATGTTATTTTTACCTATATACGAAATATCTTCATTTAAATTTGAGGATTGTCCAGTCCACGTAATTGGGTCTATCATGTATGCGCTGTGTATTTGGCACAAAGTGGTACCTCGTCTTGGTTTGGTTCATTCGATTGTTGGCAATAATCCAAGGGTTGCTGAATTTTTAAGTTGGTAGGGTCCAACCAGTTAGCAGTAGGTGGTGGAGGCTTGTTACGTGGGGGTCGCACGGTTTTCGCAGATGTTTCCCTGGACGTTTTCCTTGGCGAGTGGCTCCCTGGTGCTGTGGTAGGGCAGCTTTTGTTCAAATTTCCGTACCCTTAACAGGTTAAACATGTGGGCCCCCTAGAGCGATCTCCAGGATCTATGTTATGGCAGGAATGGAATGTATTGTATGGGCTTGAACAATAAATACATCTGCAGCCGCCTGTCTTCCCACGGTCGTTTGCAGGTTAGTTGCGTCTAGCTGCTGGTTTGTGTCTTGGTTGAGGTTGTGGAGAGTCTTCATCGCTTGTCCCGCAGGACTCGTAATCCTGGGCTCTGTACGCAGAATTATAATAACTGCGTGAGAGGCGTTTCTCTGCTTGTAATTTATTTTGACTTGATATGCGACAGGAGGATCGTGGAACAGGTGAAGCATGAGTATAAAGCGAAGGATGACTGACTTTATATAAAACGTCTGCTGTTGATCCACACATATCTCCGGTGTTACCATACAAGTTCTACCTGGAGTGTAGTCAAGTCCAATGTTCTACCGGAACGTAGTAGGAATTCTCTGGCTACGGACAGGCCTGGATGAGTCACACCTCTTAAAATCCAAGTACATGCTTCCGTTTCTCGTAAAGGATGGCCAGTTGCAAGTAGCTCCTTTAAAATATATCTAGCCCTTCGTATATAAGTGCCTACATCTTCAGAAGATGACATCTTAATGTTCATGAGGTCATTTAGTCTATGCATCTGGTTGAAAGGGTCAACTCTTGCAAAATCGACGAGAAGCCGTTCCCACACAATTCTTGATCTGCGAACATAGTGAAGAGTAATGCTGAGTTGGGGCGATATTGACTTCAACAACATTAACCTTCACTCAGCATTTCGTTGTCTCCATGCTGTTATTTGGTCTGGAGTTGCGTCGTCAAGATCTGGACAATCTTGCTCCACAGACATTGGGAAGCCAATGCTTTTCTTCAGCCAAACAGATAATAATGGCTCTCCAGTGTTTAAAGGTGTCTGGGCCTTGTAAGATTGGTATTCCCTTGTATGCAGTATAATGTCCATGATGGTTTAATCGGCTACGTTCTTGATGCGTCGGTCCCCAGGCCTGCATTATGGTTTCGTATGGAACGAATCTCTGTATTAACACACTACCATTTTAGGCTACCATTTTATGTCGGACGTGAGAGGCAAACCCCGTAGAAATCTGTCCCGCATACGTCCTGACATATTGCGTGCGGCCATCTTGCTTAGCTGGAATCAATAAAGTTGGAAAAAGCTCCCCGATAGTACAGATGGGCGTACTGGGGCAGAGTGTGAAGATCCCGGCAGAAAACAGAAAGTAGGCAAGAAAGTACAAGGTCACACGCCTAGAAAGTGAAGTAGAGGTCCGTGATCTAAACGTTCAGTAGTGTGATAATACCTGGAAATACACCAACTCTTGGTTGCGATCCGAACGAGTTTTCATTTCACTCCAGTCCAACTTCTTTTCGCCTCTCCACTCCCCTCTATATTCTACTTGACTCATGGATCGAGAGAAAACGTTGCTAGACAAACGTCACACGGTAAGTGTAATCACAGGAGTGGACAGTAGTTTAACGCATGTTGCTGTCATGGTTTAATAGGGCCGAAGAAGGGTAAAGGGCTTCCGAGAATTAGGCCTATACAATATGACGGTTAGGCCTACTAATTCTGCCTCCAGCAAAACAGCTACAGTCAACAAGACTTGTTAGGCTCAGAAGGGAAAAGAAGAGAGGAAGGCCAACAACGAAAGTCCAATAGTCAAAACTTACAGCCCGCCAACAATGCCACATTTACGCAACCAGACATAATTTGCAAGGTAGCAATGAATCGTGACGTGCATCGCAATTGTGGTCAACTTTAAAGCGATTGTTGCACGTGTTTTTACAGTAATTGATTTTCACTTTCCTCCTCCTTACTTTTACCGGAATGAGTATTATATTAGTAGACTAGCATCGTACCCGGCTTCGCCCGGGGATTTTTTTGTCCCGTGGTTGTTTCCCAGTATTTGCTCGGTGCTGCCTGATCGTTCACTGCAACAGTCAATTTTTGTTTATGTAACACTCCCCCTTTCCATCAATCCTCTCCCTCCGCAAAGCAATATCGTAATCAAATAGTGGCTTTAATGTAAGCACTGCCCCACCAACGGGCATTCCCCGTTCAGGCCCTTCCCCACTCCCAGTAGCGTGCGAAAAAATAACTGTCCTTCGTACATGACGTCATTTAAGACATGCCTTCGCGATGACCGCGCAGAGCAA
Organism: Lithobius niger; assembly: GCA_023313725.1. Taxonomy (NCBI): domain Eukaryota; kingdom Metazoa; phylum Arthropoda; class Chilopoda; order Lithobiomorpha; family Lithobiidae; genus Lithobius; species Lithobius niger. The sequence continues at coordinate 20,954 of JAHWFP010245381.1, read as the reverse complement.
ATTGTTAGTCGAGACAACAATGTGCCGATTTCAACTTCTTGTCAAGGTAACAACGTCCCAGTTTCACCTTCAAGCCAAAAAATTGACACACTCGCACGTTTTCATTGTTCCCCTTCTGGGGGTCGTCGTTGCGGTTGCTTCCTTTCTGCTATGAGACTTTGGTTTATTAGCACTGCCACACGAGAATTTCAGAAAATTGGACAGGAGGAGGCGGCGGAGCGGCTAACAATATCAAAATGTTACAATGCTGCAACATGTAACAATAGGGTAACAATAGGCGAGGCGCACAATATCGGATTATAACTCACTTTTATTTGTTTATTCATTTCTCTTACCGGAGATTACGAGCCCACACGCTACACTCGCTCACTCGAACAAGATGCAACAACTGTTGGGTGCCGGGAAACTAACATTGTCGTTGTTTTGAGCTAGCTAGCTCGTTGTGAAGAACCAAAATTAATGGTCTTGATTTTTCCTTAAATCTTCTAGTTTTAAGCCGGGGCGGCCGACGTGACTGAGTGACTTATTTACTTTTTCAATGCGGGCTTCGGGAAGCCAGTTGAATTGTTTCGGCGATTGTTGCCACCATACTGAAACAATCCAGAATCAACTACTCATCGAGATGACGCATGCTAAATACAGAAATACGCTAATGGGTTGTCATCAAATAATAATCATGGGACAAACCTTCGGCGGAACCTAAACATAAGTATCCATTTCTAATGTTCCGTTTTTTCGAAAACAAAAATCGGTGGACAGTGAACACATCTAAAATGGAAGCGAAAAAAGCCAAAAAATTTACTTAGCAAAAAACGGCTTCGCCGTTTAGAAAAAAAAAACATTAGAGCTCGTATCCCCATACTCATAGCCCTGAAGGTACACGAATAAAAACGGATTAGAGTTCACTCGAACGCAACGAACTATAAATTGAACTCCAATTCGCAAAACGTAAACCCACTAACACAAAAAAAATAGACGCCATAAACAGCAAAACGCTAGAAAATTGAAAGATAAAAATGCATACGTAAAATGAACACAAATTATAGTTTGTTTCGTTCGAGTGAACTCTAATCAGTTTTTATTCGTGTACCTTCAGGGCTGTGAGTATGGGGATACGAGCTCTAATGGTTTTTTTTCTAAACGGCGAAGCCGTTTTTTGCTCAGTCGTAATGTAAGATTTCGCTTAATGCGCAAACTTCAAAGGGTTTCAAAGGGTTTAACGAGCGTTAACACCCCGCAAACTTTTCATGATTAAACAAAGCAAGCTTCAATAATACAGGCTAATCAGCTGTACCCTGGAACAATCAGCAAGAGGGCGAGGGGGTTCATTCTTGGCACGGTAGCAAAGAAAAAGTGCGAGCGGCCGACAATGAGAACGGATATGCGCTTTAACAATTTGAAACAAACACTATTGCTTCAATAATGCTGACCATTAGAGCCGAGTTGAATCAGCAGCAATCAGTTAGACCGGCGTATGTTCCGCCGGGGCACAACTAGTTTAATATAATTAATGTCAATTGACTGTTTAAATTAATTAGTTACATTTAATTAATTGGGCTGCAATCCACCATAAACCTAATTGCCATGGATAATGTTACTGAGTTTCGAACGATTTTCTAAAGAGACAGTATAGAATTTCTGTAAAACGTTACACTATCCACGAAACTGGTTAAGTAAATAGTAGATCCTGTGTGATTATATAGGAGTGGGCGATAGCTTGTTTTTGTTTCCATTAAAAATAATTGTGATTGGTAACGGCAGTATACCATGCCGGCTCCAGTTTATACCACGCATGATGATGCTCGAATCCGGTTCACATCACTTGAATGAAACGTGTGCATAAAGGTAGCTTTTTGTATTAGAACTTTTCTAGTGTATGATTTTCGCTGAATTCTTTCTTCTCAATTACCTTTACATTATTTACATGGGTTTTTATGTATTTATTTTTCCTTCGTTGAGCCGTATGAGTGTATATTGATTTGCTATCCCTCTCCAATCTCCATTGCCTATAGTCAAACACTTTCGGTCGGATAGAGTCGTAGTCACGAATGTGATCGTAATAAATGGTTCAGGGAGTTACCTTTTTTTCCAGTGGAGAAATGACCGGAATGGCAGTGACCTGGTGATGGACTGGTTCGCCGGTTCGAATCCGGGTCACGTCACTTGAATGAAATGCAAATGCATTTTGCTCGTGGCTTACTTTACATTTTTAATACTGTACTTATTTCCAGGCATCCATTTATAAGTAGCAGGACGGATTTGAAGTTGTGCTCTAATATGAAGGAAGTGATAGACGTTGGATGGCAACTTTCGGAGTTAATGTACCGCATCGATAAATGCGCCAGAAAAACGAAGAAGTGCGAACAGACGATCTACGAATTCACGTCTCCATTCACGAAAAGAGCTTCTGACAATTCCTTTCTTGATGTGCGCTTTTCTAGCAATACGTTTCAAACAATACAAGAGAGGTTTACATACAGCCTTGCTGCTTTACTTAGCGATGTCGGAGGCAGCGTTGGGTTTTTCTTGGGGCTTTCAGTCATCGGTTTATTCGATTATTTGATAACCCTTGTGAAGAAAATGAGTAACACTTGTAAAATTAAGAAAGGTGAGTAACAGTACGTAAACTTGAATGGTACACTTTTGCGGTTTATGATAACTGCCGCACAGTTTTAGTGTGTCACTGTGTCACGTTCAAAAAAGTGGTGAATATGTAAAATATTAGAATGCAACTTTATGAATGGTTGTGTAAAAATTATTTTCTTTGATAAATGTCGCCCATTTGTTATCATTTTGATGTCATTAAAGAAAAAAAATAGAAGTACAATAGAACTGAACATCTTCGGCTTAAACATAATGTTTTTTTTTTAGTTACTAGTGGCGTTGATATCGCTCTGTCCATCTGCCAGTGTCTGTCTGAAACACAATGACTTATGAACTTGTTGTCTGATTCCTTCCAAATTCCACATGCGTAATACCCTATTTACTTCATAAAACTGGTTCATATTCTGGTGTGTAAAATGCAAAATTTCTATCTGCTCACGAATAGATAAATACAGGTGCAAACCCAGCATTTGTACCTAATAAAATGCATCTGTGTTTATTTAGTACCTACAGAGTCAAGTGGCTTCCCATCCTGTTTATACTCAGGGACACGAAATATACAGGGAAATTACAAAAAATTACTGTGCAACAACCAAGACTAGACACATAAAACTGACACTGGAAGCATGCTTTTCACGACTTTCAATACTGTCTTTAAATCTAGACATATGCTAGTAACAGTAGATCATCCCATTGTAGACATCCGATTATTTATAAAAAAATGATTGTTAATGATAAACAGGCGGCCTCACTAGCAGACATGTGTCTGTTAACTGTGAGGAACTAAAAGCATATTTTCACATGTTGAGGATAAATCATAATGCGAATTAAATCGTTCAAATTCTGGTAAATGTAAGGGAAAGGTGCAGGGATAAAGAAAAAATGAAAGTTAAAGGCTGAGTGTCCACCATTCATAGAGACAAAGATGCGTCAATAAGGTTGTTTTTATGTTACTGACTAGCTAGTAACTAGTCCCATACACTCATTGCTCAAGGCTAGCGCAAAATTGAGAAGACCTACGTAGCTGAACTTTTGCGCGCGGATGAATGGTGATCTGGGCGTGGTCCTTTTGCAGGGTTGGGGGTTGTAGGGGTCAGGAAAAATGCGGGGGGGGGGGGCTTTGAAATTCGCCACCAGCGAATTTAAATTTCGTTTCTTTCCCAAGCTGCAACCAAAGATTTTAAGCAACAATGGCTTGAACAATCAACACTGGTCCTTAGATTTATTGTAAAATCCTGGACGAACCAAAACTGAACTGTAACAAAGGACAAATTAAGGAAACATTAACGTTGCCGTGGATTGCGTAAGAATAAAGGGATGCAATTTAGACGATCGTTACGCAACAATACGAGCATCCACAAGCTAACGGGTTTTTGTTAATAACCCGAAAATAAAATGCTTCGCGTTCTGCTGTTTTAGTAACAGCTACCTTCAGGGATTTCTGCATGATTAAATGTGAACGAAATCTTGAAAAATTAAGGGGATGGTGCGGGGATAAACAAAAGGGGATATGCTGAATGAGTGAGCGAAGCGAACGAAATCAGCGATTGTTAGCCAGTGCGTACAAAACTGGGGTTGAAGCAACTTAAGCATGTGAAGAATGGTCATACAATGACCTAAGTCGTGTCAATTTGGCTAATCTAACGACTAATTGGCAATGGTAAATTCGAAAACTATAAATGTGAAAATTTACAGAAATAAAATTCCTCTAGAAAAGAGGTACAGATGAAGATAAGACAGTGTAATCTTATGTACGTTCACAGTCCAATGAAAGTTGTGACATCTCGTAAAACCAAAACTGGTATAAAAACCTGCCAAGTTTCCAAAACTATCGGCCTTTGAAGGTAGTGATATCATTCAACCAGGGAAAGGCCGCCAAGGTCAATCCCTATTAGCCAAGTTAATCGCATCAAATAATAGTTTGGACGTTAAATGAAAAGTTGAAGATTGCTAAAGCGAGTAGAAATCTTCAAGTTTTCAGCTAACTTTCGAACTATTAGTCGGTGCGATTAACTTGGCTAATAGGATTGACCTTGGCGGCCTTTCCCTGCGTGAATGATATCACTACCTTCAAAGGCCGATCGCCTTTGGAAACTTGGCGGTTTTTTTTTTTTGCCAGTTTTGGTTTTGGGTGGATATAAGCTAACCACCCATCACTTAGCTATTGAACAATGAACAAATACCCGTCATTTAGCTATTGAACTATAAACTACTACTGGTCATTTAGCGGTTGAACTATAAACAAATACCTGTCATTTAGTGGTTGAACTATAAAAAAACAGCCTTCATTTAATAGTTTAATTATAAACAAATACCCACCATTTAGAGACTGAATAATAAACAAATACCCGTTATTTAGCTACAGAACTCTAAACTAATACTGGTCATTTAGTGGTTGAACTATAAACAAATACCGGTTATTTAGCAATTGAACTATAAACTAATACTGGTCATTTAACGGTTGAACTATAAACAAATAACCTTCATTTAGCTACAGAACTATAAACTAATATTGTTTATTAAGTTGTTGAACTATAAACAAATACCGGTTATTTAGCAACTGAACTATAAAGAAACGTCCGTCACTTAGCGATTGAACTATAAACAAATACTCGTCATTTACAAATTGTACTATAAAGCCAATTATTGACTGAAAGCCAGTGGTAGCAAAATTAAACCAATTTGCCAATCTTATGAGTTTTCACGTTTGATTTGTTTTGCTTTTTATTAAAGAGGTATAGAAACAACTTTACTTAGACAAAGAAAAAATGAACGTCTTTTTGTAATAACAAACTAACATCCTTTTCAATTGCTAAGGTTATCACGTGATGGAGAGGAACAATTTTGCTACGAAATGCCTAGAATCTTTTACACGCACAAGGGAAGTGAGCACGAGTCCATTTCCAGGGCCCTCCTCCGATAAAGATAAAAGTCCTTTACAAATCAGTTGTGCGATGTAGATTGTAGAATAGCAGAAGGTCGATAATTTTAACCCTGTTGAGAGATGGAGTCAAGAAAGTTGGGAAAAAGAGGACTGGTATTTTCTTCATACTGGAAAGCTGGCATTTGTATGAGACGACAAAAAATAAACAATACCAGGAGAATAAAGACAATATTGAGGCTATGGGGCAAGGTAGCCTGATCATTAGCATGACTGTCTCACATGCAGGAGGACCCTAGTTCGACCCTAACCTCAGGCACCCTGACATTTTTGCGAAGAGAAGGGCCTTGAAAAGAACTTAAGACATGTGGGAACAACTGCCATTAATCATGTTCATCATGTCATTCAACATCTTCATATTAGTCTTCAGTATTAAAATGTTGAAGATAATCATAGCCTAATTAAAGAACTAGCCAAATCTTATTACCTTCGTGGCCTCTTTTACAGATATTTTGGTATTCACATATATACGCTATTTTGGTTGGTAAGCTAGCAGTTCTGCTTTTTTCCCATTAAATTGTCAGTAATTATGGCCTTAGAGCTTTTGCCGATAAACGGATATGGTTTTCGCACGAAGCCTGTGATCCGACGATAAACTAACAAACGCTCATTATTTTGCAATTACATCCCGAATGCATAGCATGAGTTTCTGCATGAACCTTTTCATGAGTTAGCTTGAAAATTCGCAGGAGGCCGAACAAAGCCAGGGGTGTTGTTAGCTCCCGATTAGGGTCCGGGAAGCTGAAGCATTTTACGGTACATCACTGCCGTACCCGCGGCTTCTACTTTTTCACATATTCTGCTGGAGGAACTTATTTAGCATTATGACACATTTTGAGGTTTCGACTGGAGCAGGGGGAAGCTGGTTCCCACGCAACTTTCCCCCCACCCCCATTCCTTGCCCCCTGTTCAGGAGCCTTTATTTCCCCCTCTCTTTTTTTTTCGGCAGTTAAAAAAACAAAACTCTCCACACTTTACGGCTATTGGCCCAGGAGGTGAGTTGGGGGGGGGGGGGGGGGTGGTTAATGAGCGTTGTAAACGTTCCAAGCTGATTCCGGAAGCTTAAAAAACTCTTTAAGACATTAAAATACCTGATCTGACCTAGGAGAATGTTAACCATCGTTCTTAAGCACTTTTGCAAATATTACTGTACGTTGTAACTACGGCTGAAAATTTGGAAGTTACCTTACCCAACGTAGAATATAAAGCCAAAGCACCACTTAGTTACCATTGGGGGGGGGGGGGGGGGGGGGGGGGGGGGGG
>JAHWFP010245378.1:11774-29970 GCA_023313725.1 Lithobius niger | reverse complement strand
CTAATGTTCGTTCAATTCTCAGAGGTTCAATAACAGCATGGAAAAGTACAAGTCGAGCACAAACGGTAATTTTACACCTCATTATTATTCACGGCTGGTCGGCGCTACGTTTCACAGCATCATCAATCTCTTTGACATGCTTTTGAGCACGTATTCGGATAATATGGCGCAACAAGCGCAAATCCATGCCTGCAGTAATCATCTGCAGCGATTGTAAGATTGGGCATGGCAAGCGAATACTTAACAAGGATTGACGTCAAAGAGACAAACATTAAAAATTACCATAGATCTATAAAATAATGTTTACTGCCCACAAATGACTCGGGTTAGCCAGCTTATGACCCGGAATGTGACATTCGGGAGAAGGTGTAGGATAATATCAGGTCTATACTACAACACGCACGCACGCGCACAAGACTCATCCGTGTACACATTTTTAGTTTCAGATTCGCCTATTATTATTAGTGATTAGGATTAGGAAATGTGCAACAGCTTAATTTGATGAATTTTAAAAAGCCAGGCTGCGCAAACAGGCATAAAAAATATTTCGATGTAATTATTTTCAGTATCATCATCTTCTAATCCGATTACAACTGCATTAGGAAACGTCCGAGACAACATAAAAATGTCACTTTTAATCTTCTCGCAGCAGTTTCACAACTGTTTTTGTTTAGTTTCACGATTCATGATTGTTTGGCTTTGCAATTACCGATTTACAACTGTTTAATCATAGTTGTCCAGATTCATCATAGTTTAGTTTCACTCTCACTGTATCTTTTTAATATGATGTAGATTACAAACTATTGAAGGTGCTTGATTTCATGTTGGCTTTTGAGTGTGGATCGGTATTTTGCAGCATTAAGTCAAACCTGCGTAAATGATGCAAGCACATTCGTTTCGCCCATTTTTCCTCTGTGAGAGATGCTTTTGCTACATTACGTTATTTACTTGTAAATGTTGTAGAAGATATTTATCGCGTGATGATAGGATACACCCTCTTGACGTCACGGAGTTAAAATTCGGATGCTGAATTTTGATACCATTTCAGCACGACTGTAATTTCAGTCGTTTGGTCTTTATACTTGTTTATAATAATGAAAATAGAAAACAAACATAAACACAAAGCATCCTGTAACCCAGTACAGCCAATTTTTATTAGTATCAACATATTACTATACAGTAGCATTGAACCTGTTAGGAAAAATCGGTTTGGCTCAATCGGTTTGGCTCCTGAAATTTTAACAGCAGCCAGGATTGTTCAGCCATAATTATTTGACATTAGTAGTAGATTCAGCGACTTTAATGGTTTAAGCTCCAATTCTTTTTTTTTTCTTTTTGTGTGGTAAGCTGATGCGTTTCTTTTACATAAATGGTTAATCTGTGGGTGAGGTCGGGGGGGGGGAGGGGTTGGATTGAGGCTTAATGGCGCATCGACAGCTAGATCGTTAGTGCTAACCTCAGTCACAGTACAGTTGTCCGGGTTGCAACTGCACCTAATAATTATGTGGAGACCGGGTTTAGGAAATGCTAAATTCCTTTTCTTCAAATCCCTGGACGAATATACTTGAAATGTCGTGAAAATGGAAGAATTGTAACAGGTTTCGACGTGGGTAAAAAAAAATGGAAATTCCACAAGTAGTGTACGCTGTGGTGTATCATTCACAAGCACATGCAAGTGAAACTGCGGCGGTGGTAAGCCTCTAAATATCTCTCAACTAGATCCAAGCTGCATGCTGGTAACCACAACTCGAAATTTCCCTGAATACCTGTGTGTATAGCTCATAGTACCATTTAACAGACTGGTGGAACAACAAGCAGAAAGAATAGCAGATAAATAGAAAAAATAACAGATAAGCGGGAAAAATAGCATATATAGGAAAAAGAAGATAAGTGGAAAGGATAGCAGAAAAAGTGGAAATAATAGAAGATAAGTGGAAACATTGCCAACAGCCGCTGAAGTATAGGGTTGACTCGTGCATCGACATAGCAAAACTATCAACACAAGATTAATTAGTTTTTTTGTTGTTGATGAAAAACTAATGGTCTGATTAACTAATGGTGTTGGTAATCGGCACCAATAATTTCTAATCAGAGAACGGACAAGGAGTGTTGAAATTATATATGTTATTAATTATTTACATATTTACAAAAATTTCTTTAAAACTTTTAAAATGATTTTCCAACAATTCTATAAAATCGTCAGCTCTGTAGTTCTGTTGTTGCACCTTGTTGCTTTTGCCCACGTATAATTTGTGGCGAAAAATATATATTTATATATGGAGGACATAGTCCCAGTTTTATAATGGTGCAGCGTCCTGAAAACCAAAGCGAAGTTAATTGCAATGTACTAGGAAGAATTGGCGAACAGTTGTATTGGCATTGGCTACATTAGTAGTTACGATCATTTCTGCCATATCGATATTGGAAAGGCGAAACTTTTCTTGATTCCGACTGATACGTATCTTAAATCGTACATAATGTCTATTTGACCAAGTTTATATAACGGGAATTGGCCTGAAGAATTGTTGTATGTGGCATTTGCCACTAGAAGATTTGGAAAATCTTCTTGTCGGTCTATCTTGTAGTTATGAGATGAAAAATGTTATTTGTGAAATTGTTTTTATGTTATTTGTTGCCCACCCATGGACTTTTTTCTCTGCACAATCAGTTACAGATCTCTAAACAAGCCGATTCCATTACAGTAAGGAACAGACTGTGAAAATGTCAAGCTTGGAAATTAGTAACATGTTACCAAGTCCCGACTTAGGCTTGATTACAAGCCCATCTTTCACAGTTAAAAACGCCAATGAACACGCCAACACAACGTTCCCCTACCCCTGGCCGTAGTGCCCTGTTCGGGAGTTTGGCAAATTTCCCATTCACAACTGTCTTCCGTTCAGGCGTTGCTTCTTTTTTTTTCTCTTTTTTACAAATGTACTACAAAGACATATTTTTGCTTGCTACATGTACGAAGGCCTTGGCTAATTTCCATAACATTAATCCTTTTAAAACTAAAATGTAGTACCACTAACCAAAAACATGAAATTCAGAAACCCCTCCTGCAACTTTACGCACAAGTTGGTAAGTCTTTCAGTTGGCATACATTTCTGGTGAGGACTCGGCCATTTCGCAACCTTTCTGGCTTGACAACGCACTTTTCTGTGTTAGCCTCAACGACTTCCTGCAAATAAAACCATGTTTTTAAATGTTTTATTTTTGCAAGGAAGCAATTTGGTGCATAAGGCCCGAGTGTTGGTACGCAATGCAATGGCAACGCAATGCAGGCAGGCATCAAGCAAGATTAATGCTGGTTGATGCCCGTTTTTAGTTTTGCCAACTTACTCAGAGCGTCAAAAGCCAGAAGAGAAAAAAAACGTCATTTGGCTGGGTTCCATGAGAGCTTTGAATTTCATAGCAAAGATGCAACCAGATATTAGCCCTTTTTACCCATCCTGTAAGCGTCGACTCTTCCAACTTGGAAATGCATTGAATCCAATAAGGAGGACGTAACGTGTCAGTCGTATCAATAGATTCTTGGCTGCTATAAGGAAGTCAAATCAGCTGGGCTTGATAAAAGGAAATGTAGGGATATAAAATACTACTAATTACTTGTTTGCGAGTGTTGTTGAATGAAAATAATTTATTACTTGTTAAGCTTGCGACAATAATATGTGTGCACATCATAATTATTCGAATTTGTATTCATATTTTTTCGACTACTCGTTTTACGTCAGAATATGATGCGAAGCATTTAGAATACAAACGTTTAGATAAATTAGCAACAAATTAGTAGTAGCTAACGAAGAGCACAACGAAGCCGACATTCTAAATTACCAAAGATGACAAGTAAGCAGCGATAATAACGAAAAAATTGATGTGCCTTTCCCCAGACTCATAGTGACATGTGGGAGTTTTCACCATTATTGTTATTCACTTGTAACCCGTGGAACTTCGCAATGTTAGCGATTGTTTTCTTCATGTAAAACACATTATATCTAGTTTCAGTGTCAGTATGGTTTAGCAGCGGACTTTGGGCTTTGGTTTCAAAGGTAGAGGGTTCATTTTGCCGCTCAGGCAGTCTAGCATTAAGTCCAAAAGGCAACGTACATAGGTTTACATCCGTCTTTATGTAACTATACACAAAATACGAGCGAAGAAGACTGCGATGTGGATTGTTAATCGTGTCGCTCGATGGGTCTGGCAAGTTCTCCCGGAGACACCCGTTTCCTTCCTGCAGTCCAACGATTTACTAAATTCAGCATTTAAATTCACCTTACCTTTTTCTACAATCTGCAGGATAAAGCACACATTTTGCATAAGATAAAGCACATAATCCTTTTACAGAAGGTAACGATTTGATTTTAAGTAGTCGTACTGATGATGTGTGGCACTTGGCCTTACAATAATTAAGACAAGCTGCCACTTAGAAGCAACCCATAAGGGGGCTTCCTTACAACACGTGCCAAGCAATCGGCGACAAGTCCAGACACGCTCCCGCACCAGCATTAGCACTATTAATTTGGACTGGGGTTTGCGGGTATAAAACCCATAAACCAGTTCCAAGCACGTGGTCTCGAGCTAACCAAAGCGAGAATCAATACAAGACCTAGCCAATCGGCTCACGTGAGCTGCCATAGGAGAGACGCCTAAAACGGCGGGCAGATCTTTTCGATCAAGTCTGGAACGTTATACTTACTATCAGTTTGGCCAACATCAGCATCAGATCGAATGGGTAAAATCTTGTTTCGATGTATTGGGCGATAATTCTCACCATTACTGATATTCTCACCAATTCTCGTTACTCGGATGTGTGTGTGTGTGTGTGTGTGTGTGTGTGTGGGGAGGGGGGGGGAGGAGGAATCAAAATAAAAACATTCTCAAACATAAATGAAATTAACATCACAAGAGTCAGTGGCGTACCCTAAGACGATAATACACTCTGAAGACGATGTGCACTGACAGTTCACATCAATGTGTACTTGCTCAGCCTCCACACGAACTGTGTACTGCCAGTACACAACTCGTGTAGATGCTAAATTGCTACACATTGATGTGTACTGTCATTGTACTGTCAGTACACATCGTCTTCAGAGTGCAGGGTACAAAAAGAGGCCTTCCCTACGAAGAATCGAAGTTTGCAGTAAAATTATGGTAAGAGGAGCCAAACATTTAAGGCTTTTAAAATAAAAATTTAAAATTTGAAAACTGAAAACTACGAAAAACTGAATCAGAAATGCTAATTTGCAACGGAAAATATTCTGAAAATTATCTTTTGAAACGTTCCAAATGCAATAAAAATGCTGAAAATTAGTTGTTTCATGGCGTTTTCAGGCACTTACAACAGCCCCCCCCCCCCCCCTCCTGACCCTGTTGCTAAATTCTCGGACCCCATTTTGAATTCTAATTTTTTTTTTGCCCCTTCTCCTCAAACAAAAATTTCTCGGTACGCTACTGTTCAGAATTAAATTAAAATTAGGCCTAAATGATAAAACCATCTATTTTTATACGACAACAAAACTAACAATATTATTTTGCCTTTACGAACACCGTTTACGACATCCTTCTGCCCGAAATCGACCAGCTGAAAGAAAAAAACAATGTCAATTTAAAGACACTTTTGAGTGCTCACTTTTATTTATTTATTTTTGGAAAACGCTTCGTAAAAACTCGATGAACTAACAAACCGAAATGAAAGAGGGCTCGATTTCACTTGAAAAACACTCCAGGAGGGCACGCTTAAAAAATAAAAAAGAGTGGAATTTACGAGCTCATTTCGTAGATCAAATTACGAGAAAAACGCATGCTGCGCTGTTCATGATGTTGTGAGCCGGAATATTTTTTTTTTGGCTAACTAATGTAAAGAGGAAAAAAAATTCGTCGGAATTAAAGGCAAAAAATAACGCCAAAAAGAAATTTTTGCAATATGAACGAGGTGAGTCAGATGAGAACTTTTTTTATGCACTTAACGCAATTATGCTCCTTTTAAATAGTATCTTTTTAATACTTCAAGTTAAAAACGGCACTTAGAAAGGGTCTATTTTCAATCCCGAGTAGTTACTCTCCTTTTCTTGGGCAGCAAATTTCAAATGTATCGGTGTTTTTAAGCTAATAATCGTTATCAAAATGGCGATATCCACCCAAAACGAAAAATGATAGTACGTATCTCATAGTTTACGACAAATAAAGTAGTTATATCATTCTGCCAACAAAACGTGCCACCAACTTTTTCCTCCCAACTGCATACTAACCACTAGCTAACAACACTGACCTGCAACCCCATTGTCCATAACGGTTTCTATTAAAAAAATTACATGAGAATGTTCAGTTCATTTATTTATTTATTTATTTATTCATAATTGTCTCCTCCTCTGGACAAAGTGGCGTTACAAATTGGAGAATGATATCTGAAGAACAGAAATTTCTCCAATTTTCTCTTAGGTCTATACTTGGAAATTGCGTGGGCAGTGCATTCTAAAATTAAGACCTTTATAACTTGAAAGATACTGCATTGTTGCAGAACAACAACAATGTTGTAAACTCTCCTAGAGTTTATTGTGTGGACGGTGTATTTTGAGTCCTGCAAGTATTTTGTGAGCGGCTATACGTCTTCCTGGATGGGTTGGCTTTAATCGATGGCCGCCATTGTTTTTGTAATCATCTTGGATATCAACAAGGCACTCTGCTACTGAAAACGTAAAATCGATTATCTGTGTTCGTTCTGTGGAGAACTCAAGATAGGCCGTGCACACTATAGTGAGGGGGTGAAATTTTGAGCATTCCTCAGTGCACGAAAATCGTACTGTGAAGGTATTCCGAAGCCCCGTTCGAAATTGATGGGTGAAAGGTAACGCGTTTCTACTGTTACAGTCGTTTTTGTATTGTAACAAGTCGAGTGGTTGACGTTTCGAAATGGATCATTCTTAGCGCGGTAGCAACGATAAAAGGCGAGCCACCTACGTCACTTAGGTGGAGGGATACTGTCACCTACGTAGAATTAAAAAGAAAACGACAGACATTATAAAAACAAAAGACGAATTATAAATGTTATTATGCCTCAAACTTATCGGTTAGCGATGTTAAACGTGCGGAAAATGCCCTACGTTAATGCAAAGGTAGAGAAAGAAGGCAGCAGGCTTAAGTTACAATGAATCCCTCACTTACCTGAGGAAAGGGTGTGCGATGATTGAACGAGCAACGCAATTAGTGAGTAGCAGACTAAAAATTTTGTCGGTTATAAAAATGGGCAACGAACTGTGCATGGTAAAAGGTCATTGGCCCTGTCACATGGCTGCGCAATACTCAGACTGTTATAAGTTTGAGACAATACTCACAGACGAATGGAGACATAATTTCACGGGTCCGCAATGTGTGTCAACTATTTGCTAACGTCACAAGGAAATCTCGAGCGTAAACGGGACAACGCTGGTTAAACGAGTGAAGTGAGTGATATAGCTAGTTACTATTACCACCTTGTGAGGCAAGGTCACATGACCTAAATAGAACAAATGAAGCGAGGACGCGAAAGCAATTGAACGATTTTAACAATTTCATTTTGTCCTCGAAGCATCCATACGAAGAAATCTTTAAAGATTATTTTAAATACCTACTCGGAGATTGGTGAATTCGTTATCAACTTTAGCGCATAAACAGGCCTTCTGTATATATGCCTGTTGGAGAGTGTGTATTTGTGTTAAACACTGTAATGAGGTTATTAATCTCCGACTTGGTACTAGAAAAAATTTTGAAAAGCTTAGTGACTTTTCAATTCTGGAGTAAAAAGCGTTTGAACTCAGTGCTGGATTTGCCCCACTAGTTTCTTCTCATCTTGTACGACACATTTAATTTTACTCGGCTTTCGTAACTCACCAAGTAGTAGCTTATAAAAGTAATTTCTATTAAAACATCTACGACGTTATGTTCTTTAAGTTTACAAAAAGGAAAGTGGAACCAGCAGGCTCACAATGTTATTCCAGTCATTCGAGTAGCAGCCTGTTGGTCGGTCGGAAGGAAGGAAGGATAAATTGGCTGCGATCTGCAACAGACCTTCCAACTACGAAAGTTCCATCACGTTGATGACCAATTGCCAGTAATGAAGTGTCAAGGTTTAGCCAGTTATAGAGGGAGCACTTAAAGACCGAGAAAAAAAACATGGTTACAGATGACGAGGAAGGAACACGCCTCAAGAACTAAGTTAGTCAAGTTAAATTAAGTGGATGACGGCAAAAAATATTTTGCCTGTAACGCCCTGGAGAAAGTTTACAAAAATAAACGATCAAACTGAGCTTTACATCCGCTGGTGCATTGCCGATATGAGACGGTAAGGCATCGTTCTATCTGCATGGAGACAACTCTATGGGAAAAGACTCTCTTCTTCGAGTTCGTATTAAAAGATACATCCTGAAGTTTAAGATTATTTCCCCGGGTGGTGGTAGAGTGAGAAGAGTGAAGAAGGAATTAGGATGGGGGCCCTCACAACCGTCAAAAATTATGAACACCAACAACAAGGAGTTGTAACAACAAGTCTTTCGTGGTAAAATAGTGCCGAGAGGATACACAGAGATTTGTGAAACAGCAAACCGTTCGCTAAAGAAAATGCGGCGGTAAAAACGTGCCGAAAAAATTGACTAAACCATGAATTTAGGTTCAGAACCAATCACACTACTCGTTTCCATATGTACGGAAAGCGTACCAGACTCGAACGACAGACTCTGTTCACCGCTTTTGACTTCCTAACCACGGCAACTTGAATACGTCCTGTTGATTCCCGGTTGGCTGTTGTCTTAGAGGTCCACGCTTAACCAAGACTTAGAGGTCAGCGCTTAGGCCAAAAAAAAAACAAGACTATGCACGGACTCTCCGTCTATTGGTCTCACACTTCACCCTTTTATAAGGCGAGCCGTGGTCCCAGGTTTCGTGAGCCGGTATGCGCATGCCGGCAATATTGTCATGGGGATACATTAGTAATATTTCACTCGCACGTCAGTGGGGAAAACCCCGAAAGGAGGCTCGCTAAATGTGGCAGCTTGACTTCGTGTATTGCCGGGAAACCAAGTGTCACAATGTTGATGCAACTTCTAACAGGGCCTCCATGCTTGGACACAATATTAAAGATGAGGTCGAACAAATGCTATCCGTCAATTGGGACTTTTCACATCCAGAAGTTTTGTTGTGGAGTTCATAGAATTGATCTTAGACCTTCCCTGTTTGACTGACTCCCGTTCAGCTGAATCATTTTCGAATGAACCATGAAGAAATCACTTCGCATTTTTCAAAATATCCTCCTTGTTAATAGCAGTCAAGAAAACGGGTATGATACTCCAGTTTTAGGAGCTTATAAAGAATTAAGAACGAGAAGTGTTATGGCTATGTCACAGCGTACAACCACAAAAGCACCCAACTCCGCCAATTCCACAATAATACATCCAGTAAACCAAACGAAGAATTTTTAAAACCCCTTACTTTAATGTGATGATACCTAGTAAATCCGAACTAAGAAGGTTATGATGCTGGTTCGAGTCTGGGCACCAGTCAAATTTTCATTTTCAGTATACTGGCTATGAATCACGTGGTACCATCAAATAGTAAATAGGTATAGTTACTGAATCAGTTCTCCATTCCTCGCATCATTTAGCCTGACAAAAAAATTAAAAAAGGTAGTCAACTAAATGTCAGTGAGTATCTCGAATATGGTGATTCACAACCCCCCCCCCCCCTTAATAATGTTGTACAAGGTAGTGCAAAAGTCTGCCGTCGGGAGTAATGACACTTCGTTGCATGCTCACATATAAAGCAGTGAAACAACTAGGGTGCACTGGGTACATAGTACTGGATGTACTGCGTACTTACAGTGAAGCTATTTATCCATACATCACGTTGTTTCTTCCATATCTCTTGCCATTTTGAACTGATTTTCGTTGTTTTTTGGGTCGTATTGTCATGTTATCCCACACAAGCTTCCAATTTACACCACCACTATAGAATGCTTACTTTAGAAGTCAGTAACACAATGACCTTGAAACAGACCATCAAGGTCATTGCATTGGTGATCAGTTTATTCGTTCCTGAGGTATCATCTTTAATGCCGATATATCTAAACGCTATTCCTCAACATACGGGTACTACACTGCCTACTTCCGACTTCTGGACAACCACCAATATAGTTTAGGCCTAATGGAGACCGGATCAGTCATCCATCGTGCATTTTGAAGCCTTAAATCTAAGTTTTGATGACCTAAGCAGATATACAGACAATTCAAACAAATCAAACCTAATAATAGCACCGAGTTTTATAGGAAACCATGGTCACCTATAAATAACGGTCCTAGTCAAAATGCCGCCGGGAAACGTTGCGTGACAATAAGCCACGGAAATAACGCCGTAAGTAAAAATGCCGTTAAGTAAATATACTACAGGTGAAAAACGCCGGGAGCAATAACGCTGTACAAACGCCGCAGTGCAAATAACACCGATTGATAGACTGACAATGCTATAAGAATTTTCCGTTGAGGACTTAAATTACAAATAGGCTTGCAGTTGAAAGTGATGGGCTATGCCCCTCAAACAGTCAATGTGATTTCTTTCTCAAAAATCAAGAACTACGGCTTGAATGTTTGGTTTGGAATTTAGCGAGACTTCGTACTGTAACCAAAATATAATTAAAAGAACAAATAAAGAAAATTCAATTCGGTGACCCTCCCTGGTTATCTTTTTAAAACCAAATACATCCGTACCTTGATAGCTAGTGACTAAACAAGTGACTAAACTAGACAAGTGACTAAACAAGCGAATAAGCAAGGAAACGGAATAACGCGATGACCACCTGACAAAATACGAATAAAATAAAGCATCGTGGTGGAAAGTCAAAAGTGGGGGCTGGGGAAGGGGGGCATTTAAGGACAATGTTTGAGGAGTTAACGTTTTGTAAATTTTTTGTAAACGCGTTGTAAACTTGTAAACCTTCAATATTTAATTTTATTTTATTTAATAATCATTAAATGAAATAAAATTAAACATTAAAAGTTTACAAATGTTTACCATTAGGTTGTACCTGCAACTAAAGTGACAGAGACCTGGCCACGCCTAAGCGCACTAGAAATTACAAGACAGGGCAGAAATTGGGGGAACCAAATAAATCAATAAAACAATTAATGAAAGTTATAAGGCTTCAATCAAACTACAACAAATATCAGCTGGTTATTTGGCTGTGGCGCTCGTCTTTCACGTCCTGTTCTTCTAGAATTTTGAACAAAGACTCCCCTGACAGTTTAGGTGGGCTTGTGCACCCTTAACCATGGACAATCTGTGATAGATTGTGTTAGACGATTTGGGTGCTACTGGCTGACTATTAGGGATGGAATTAACGGAGCTAAACAGTCAATGGATATTGATGTTACCAAGGAACACCTCCTCTAACACTCCTTTAATGAAGAAAACCTTTGAGCGGTACCTCCCTCTGTTGGCGAGCGTCAGCCCAGAATGACCAATGAAATTGTTGGATTTCAAAATATGGGGGTTGATTTGGTCATGACGTTTCCAAACGATTCCTCCTGCCAACATGACATAATGTCAAAATTCTGTGTGTTTTAATAACAACAGCTGCTGCAGTCCAACGATTGTTCGACCCCACACGATAATCTCTCACGAAAACTGGTTGGTCTAATTCAAACGAGCACTCAATCTTCTCAGCAGTAGGCAACAACTGGTGTAATTGTTTTTCCGACAGTTTTGTTTTACGATAGTTTTGTTTATTACATATTGTTTATTACGACAGTTCTATACGAACTTCTTCGCCCAGAAACAATTTCGACGACGTCACGCCTGTACAGTGTGTTGTATGGTATGGGCGTGTTGAAGATAATGTAACATAGCGATCTCAGCACTTAGTATGTGTTCGACAAGCTAGGCTGGCCTTTAGTGACCTTTTCAAGGACTTCAATAAGGACTTCAATAAGGAGCAGTACCTTTAGATGCCGGGAAAATGGATTGTTTGTGATATGACGTATACCACACTCACGGAGGAACTGTTCAAATTCATACGGCAGAAAATTTGGCCGGCTATTACTGACTAAGGTCTGTACGTAACCAAACAACAAATAATTCCCTAAATTTGTAAATTACAGCATGCTAGTGGTAGACTTTCATGACGCATACAAACAGGTACTTAGAATATGAATCAAGAATGACTAAATACATTTTTCCGTCTAGAGGTCCCACAAAATCTACGTGAATGCGTTACCATGGTTTTGCTGGTTTTTCTCAGATAAGTTTTTTGCCATTTATCTCACCATGCCTAAGTTAACTGCAGGAGTCACAGGCTTTAACTAAATTTGCAGGTTGGCATGAATAGGAGTGGCCCAAGAACTACTACCGTCTACTGGCTTTAAAATCCATTTCCGCACCAGATGGTCGATCTCTGCCTCAGCCTTGCACCTCACAGCGAGTGCTATAAGGTCAACTTTGTAGAATTTGGGGGTAGCATCAGGCTTGAGCTTAATACTGACCTTATAGTCCTTAAACGTACCGAGACACACTTTAAACAGATCGGGATATCGTTCAAAGAAGTCAGCATCAGATACAAAGTTAGTCACAGCGACAAAACTCACTGACTTCTACACTGAAGAAATGACTCAGGATTAAGTTAAACTTTTGAATCCCACCCTTTCCACATAGAGCAGGTTGGTTTCCTACAGCAACAGTGGCACTCAGGTTTTCAGTCTGACCACTGTAACTAACATTTAACCTGATGATAACTAAAGGTTTACTATACTTCCCTCACCCATGACTTAAGAGTTTCGCAAAATTATGCAAGATATCCCTTAATTTTTTAAGACTTATTTTTTTACATTTAAAGTTTAAAAATGCTGCTTGCAATACCACGCAGTTTACAAAGGATTTAGCAATAAACCACCTTCTAAACTAACCTAATCACACATTTTAAAATGTACTGCATTTTCAAATGATTAGTAATTTAGCACTAGCTACTGGATTATTTCCCTTACGTATTTAAATAACATACATAAAGTAGCATCTTTGCGTTACTGTTTACTGCAAGCTTTATCAAATTTACAATTCAAACAAACATAGCATTAAGAATTTAAAACTAATTTTCATTACACGAGATCAACTGCATTTTAGCAACATACCCTCAATTCCCCCCTATACTCAACATTTGCAATATAAATGCGTATAGCAATAGGACAAAACTAATTCTTGCTACGGGATAACAACAGCATTTAAGCAACATAGCCTATTACTCAAAATTTGCAATGTAAATGAGCATAGCAATTGGATGCAAAACTAATTCTCACTACGAGAAACCAACAGTATTTAAGCCTATCACTAAAAATTCTCCCTCTGAGAACAAATTGCAGAATGATGCTTTTAAACAATTCATAAGCTGAAAAGAAAAACATTAGGCTGAATACATTCATCAAATATAACCTAATTACATCAGTCTAAACCTCACGAAGCCTGATTCCATACAATGCCACGCAGCCTCCAACAGAACAAACTCTCGTGGCCTGACATAGCTAGAAAATAAGGCCTATTCTTCACCACAAGTGGAAATTAAATTCGACACCAGGGGGCCAAATACCTATTGACCATTAAGCTCAGAATGGCCCGAATCCTCGTTGGTCGTCTCGAATCCTACGACAGAGTACAATACTGTTCTTTATCGTCGAACAGGAGATCGCTCGGCCCGTCACTACACCCAGGCATATACAGCGACACCGGAATGTAAAAACACTGGCATTTGGAAGAATTTAAATTATTATATGACTCCCCAGAGGACTTTTACAACCTGGGTATGCTAGCAAAATAGGCTTAATTAAATTTACGTTAATTAAAACATCCTCCGCTGCCACTAAAATGACCGAGACACGGCCACACCTAGCGTGCCAGAGAAAACGCACACAACTAGTTTACTTGATGTTCGGGTGAATAGTGAAACACAGACTCCCTGTGGTGCCCTTATTTATTCCTACCGGAAGTGACATCGGAAGGGCGCCACGACTATGATTAAATGGTTACACGCAAGTAGCAATACGGCCTTAAGTAAATCGTGGGGATACAGTGCCTAAGTAAAGGTAAGCAGTGGTTAATATTGAGTTTCTAGCACAGTTAGCACAATTCAACACACCACAGCAACCGCGTAAGAAGTATCGTGGGGGGAGGGGAGTCACGATCCACGATCGTAGGGGGAGGGAGAGAACAGGGGAGAGAGAGAAAAACGACTAAATTACTCATTTTTTACGGCTTGCCACATTGTGGCGGTATTGTGTACGGCGTTAAACTCACAGTGATCTTTTTCGTGTAACAGCAGTTTAC
Organism: Lithobius niger; assembly: GCA_023313725.1. Lineage (NCBI taxonomy): Eukaryota > Metazoa > Arthropoda > Chilopoda > Lithobiomorpha > Lithobiidae > Lithobius > Lithobius niger. Next base: position 15,642 of record JAHWFP010245378.1, on the reverse strand, counting down.
TTACGGCAGTATGCAAGTTACATCTCTGCAATGTGTGGCGCAGTGACAACCCGGACCATTGCACTGCGACAGAGTTTGGCGCTAATGACAAATGTATGGGTAACAGCAAATTTAGGGTAACAGCTTCACTGCCAGTTCCCAGTACCCAGTTTGCCCTAGCTGTTTTACGAGTCAAATTTGCCTCAAAGCCGAAGCAGGAAACGACAATGCAAAAATTGTGTTGCATAAAGAATGTAATACTGGATTTCTACAATAGCACGAAGAGTCATGAAATCTGGGGGATGTGATGAGGATAGGAGGGAGGGAACGTTGATTGGTCAATATAAATTAATGACCTTGTTAGATGCCGTCAAAAGCACCCACTGCCAACTTCTTAAATATGCATCACACACCATGAGAATAAATTAAAGACTTGCAGGGAACAAAAAGACATTATGAATGCAAACACAATATCGAAGATTGGAATGGGAACCAAGTCGCACGAAAAAGGGTGTTTCGACCCCTGAATGACCTGCTTATACTTCCCTATGCACCAGAGTGTCCGGCTGGGAAGTCATTTGGGGATTGCAATACAGCCGTTTTAGTTCCTCGATTCTGGCGCCATTTTCCTTTATTTTTTTGTCTGTGACGGATCTTGTCCGATGTCACCCGTTTGTCGTCACATCACCCAAGTTTGATGATTTAGTTTTGAGCGAAAGGTGATCATCTTAAATGATCACCGTGCATAGCTTTTATAAACATGTTGAGCGAAGGCGAAGATTAGACTCGGAATGTTATTATAAGGGCATTTAGGGAAAACTCAACTAACCAAGAATTACACCAACTAGACCTAGACATGGAGCAAGAAAGCCGTGGAAGTCCAGTCATAATCCCCCCCCCCCATCCTCCCCCCTCACCTGAGTGCTTCTATGAGTGCACGTAACTCCTTTTCTGATTTAATTTTCCGAGACCGAAGATGGAGGAAAATTTGCTGAAAAAGCGTTGAGTGCTAAAACGCTCAAATTATACATTTCTTAGATGCAGGAGTGGTATTCGGTATGAGAATTTTGGTTTTCTTTCCACCCAAACGATTCTTACTATATGGATCCGGCATCAGATTTTATTTACGAAGTATTTAACAGTCAATATTTAACTTGAAAAATTTTGAATATTAAAAGGAGACTTTCGAGAGATAGTTTGTCGTGTTTAGAATTTACAACGTTTTCCTCTATTGGCATTTCATCGTCCAACCTGTAATTTCGCTTGCTTCAGAGTTAGTAGTTCGTGTTAAATAGGCGTAAACTTAATCTTTTGGCCGCTCGAAGTTGGACGTAAAGCTACGAGTCCTGACGAGAGGCAGCTTCGTGTTTCTGTAAAATTCCGACTATTTACGAAGGTGACGTCATTGCCCTAGTATTGCCCTCTTCTACCTTCCACCATGGTAGTAAGTTGGATATACTCAGTGTAAGTCGAACGTGGTGCTCATTTTGCGGGAAGAAACCAACAATTCTCACGTTTCATCACTTTTCATCACGTTCCACAGGTAATTCATCAGTTTCTGGTGAGTTCATTAGGAATTCCACAACCACAATTTATTAAAATCTTGTGCTATCGTAGCAGTCATAGAAGCACCCCTTTATGACATGAATACAGCATGCTACCTTTTTTTAAGGCTTGCCTAACGCCCTTTTTTTTTTGCTATTCTACAAATTAGTTTTGTTATCTTGCAGCGGCAGTGGCAGTCCATTAGCAATCGGCACTATTTTGGTTTCATCGATATTGCCAGTCTAAAAATAATATATCTGCGCGTGATAGCGTTGAACTGAAACCCACTGGAATGTCTCTCACGCCAAATGATTCATGGTACCACCTCGACTTTTCAATTAAGTTTCGTTTCTTTGCAAGGTCTTCGCTGCTGTTGCAAACGTCGGGAAAAAAACCTGCCTGATGATTTGAACAAAATGAATGACTATGAACGAACGAGATTCAAAAGTGTTTTTTATAAACGAAGTATGAGCATCAAATTACTGGAATTCACCTGCAAAAAGAAATTTGAACCCCTAAACAAAAAATTTTCCAAAGAATATTTTGAACGGAGTCCCTAATATTTTGCAGATGTGGGTCGAACGGTAGGAGCGTCTGAGTTATGATCTAGGGTTCGATTGTTCGAGTTCATGTCGTCTCTGTGAAATTTAAGTCCATGATAAAGGCTTAAGGGTGCGCTTACGCAATGACTCGCCTTTGCATTCTAGCAGCTAGAAGCTCAGTAGAAATCATCTGAAATTCCAACCATTGCGGGGTTTTTAGGCATGTCGACTCGCAACGAAAACAGTCAGTAGTGCGAGTTCAGAAGCGAATGGGACAATTTCGTCACGAGGAATTCTTTACCTTATTGTATGAGCATAAGACTAAAAGCATTTACTCAAACGACATCGGATTTAGAATCCAGGTAGCATTGTTACCATGGCAACTTTGCCATTGCGAGCAAATTCTAGCTGCGAGAATGAAAAGGCGAGTTGTCGCGTAAATGCGCCCTAACAAATCGTAGCTATTTTTAGTGTGTGATTTTTGCTGTTCTGTTACTGTTTCCTTACTACTACACAGTATCATTTGCAGATTGGGCTTGTTTATTATTTCAGTATTTCAGCCACCATGGCAACATTAAACATCGTTTGCAGAATGCTGCTACTATAAACACATCAAATATACGCCAAGCGGCCAAGTAAACACACGGTAAAGAGGGAATGTGTCTTTAATCATGTATGCTGCCTACAGTTAATATTGCTGGTCCATTTAAGGGTACCAAGATTGAGATCTAGTTCAACGTGTAATTTTCACATGATGTAAAATTCGTTAAATGTTAGCACAAGGTTTTGGGTTCACTATTTTAAATCTGCTACTGAATAAAAAAAAATTACATTGATCATATAAACAAACTTTAACAACTAAAATTCGTAAAAGCTACGACAGATAAGATTTTATCATAGGCCTTTTGCCCTTCATTTTCTTCTGCATGGGTGTGACCCCTTAGAATATTGTTTAACGGTTGATATCCAATCGACATTTATTATCATCATTTTTTTTTCTGTTGCTTTTAGTTGTATCAAACGAAAGGCAAACTGCTGCTAATAACATCAAAGTTTCTAGTTTCATTTTTGTTTTAAGTGAGTTTTCAATGGTAGCAATTGTTTACTTGTTTAAATTTTGTTTATTTATTTATGTATTTTGTTTAATTAATGATACGCCACATGTTAATAGATCTTAAAAGTTTTCACTTAAAGTTACTGCAACAGTTTCACTTTTGTAAATGATTTATATCAATGATATTTATTGATTTATTTAGTCAATGATTTGCTGTAAATAAGTGATAATATAATTTTGATTTAAATCAGTGTGAAAAAGTGTTTTCGTCTCCAACAATTGCGTCACAAATTGCCTGGGTTCAGTTTTGCGAGGAATATAATAATGGTATCGTAAGACTCCATACAATTCGTAAGCTGACCACGCCCATCCGTACATCATCACTATGAATAAAGCGCAGAAATAGCCCTGCTGGTTTTTTGTTGATGTTTACGCAGAAAACCGCACCAATTAAGAAACTGCCTTAATTATTTACTACAGATAAATGGTTCATCCGACCTGAAAAACAATTAAGCTTAATAGGTTTATTATTCGGCAGATCGAATAAGCGTTGTAGTTTCTAGTAACTTAATTTACTGCTAAAAAACTTCTTCATTATTCTATAAATTTTTATTTAAATAATTTATCGCCACATATAAAAAATGCAGTAGGCAACGAAAAAAAATCCAAAGACAAAAACAGTGCTTGATACGCATCAGCTGAAAAAACGATGACACTGCATTCACCCTGGGGTGTTTATTCCCCAATT
>JAHWFP010245378.1:0-11251 GCA_023313725.1 Lithobius niger | reverse complement strand
GCAAAAAGAAAATTGGTAGTTGTTAATAGTGTCCATTAATTCGGTTAAAACTATAAACATGTTTGTGTGCCGTTCCCTCGCTTGATCAAATTGGGGAATAAACACCCCAGGGTGAATGCAGTGTCATCGTTTTTTTAGCTGATGCGTATCAAGCACTGTTTTTGTCTTTGGATTTTTTTTCGTTGCCTACTGCATTTTTTATATGTGGCGATAAATTATTTAAATAAAAATTCATAGAATAATGAAGAAGTTTTTTTTTTAGCAGTAAATTAAGTTACTAGAAACTACAACGCTTATTCGATCTGCCGAATAATAAACCTATTAAGCTTAATTGTTTTTCAGGTCGGATGAACCATTTATCTGTAGTAAATAATTAAGGCAGTTTCTTAATTGGTGCGGTTTTCTGCGTAAACATCAACAAAAAACCAGCAAGGCTATTTCTGCGCTTTATTCATAGTGATGATGTACGGATGGGCGTGGTCAGCTTACGAATTGTATGGAGTCTTACGATACCATTATTATATTCCTCGCAAAACTGAACCCAGGCAATTTGTGACGCAATTGTTGGAGACGAAAACACTTTTTCACACTGATTTAAACCAAAATTATATTATCACTTATTTACAGTAAATCATTGACTAAATAAATAAATAAATATCATTGATATAAATCATTTACAAAAGTAAAACTGTTGCAGTAACTTTAAGTGAAAACTTTTAAGATCTATTAACATGTGGCGTATCATCAATTAAACAAAATACATAAATAAATAAATAAACAAAATTTAAACAAGTAAACAATTGCTACCATTGAAAAACTCACTTAATACAAAAATGACACAACTATAGAAACTTTGATGTTATTAGCAGCATTTTGCTTTTCGTTTGATACAAGTAAAAGCAACAGAAAAAAAACTATGATAATAAATGTCGATTGGATATCAACCGTTAAACAATATTCTAAGTGGCCACACCCATGCAGAAGTAAATGAAGGGCGAAAGGCCTATGATAAAATCTTATCTGTCGTAGCTTTTACGAATTTTAGTTGTTAAAGTTTGTTTATATGATCAATGTCATTTTTTTTTTATTCAGTAGCAGATTTAAAATAGTGAACCCAAAACCTTGTGCTAACATTTAACGAATTTTACATCATGTGAAAATTACACGTTGAACTAGATCTCAATCTTGGAACCCTTAAATGGACCAGCAATATTAACTGTAGGCAGCATACATGATTAAAGACACATTCCCTCTTTACCGTGTGTTTACTTGGCCGCTTGGAGCATATTTGATGTGTTTATAGTAGCAGCATGCTGCAAACGATGTTTAATGTTGCCATGCTGGCTGAAATACTGAAATAATAAACAAGCCCAATCTGTAAACGATACTGTGTAGTAGTAAGGAAACAGTAACAGAACAGCAAAAATCACACACTAAAAATAGCTACGATTTGTTAGGGCGCATTTACGCAACGACTCGCCTTTTCATTCTCGCAGCTAGAATTTGCTCGCAATGGTAAAGTTGCCATGGTAACAATGCTACCTGGATTCTAAATCCGATGTCGTTTGAGTAAATGCTTTTAGTCTTATGCTCAAACAATAAGGTAAAGAATTCCTCGTGACGAAATTGTCCCATTCGCTGACTCTTTTCGTTGCGAGTCGACATGCATAAAAACCCCGCAATGTTGGAATTTCAGATGATTGCTGCTGAGCTTCTAGCTGCTAGAATGCAAAGGCGAGTCATTGCGTAAGTGCACCCTTAAGCCTTTATCATGGACTTAAATTTCACAGAGACGACATGAACTCGAACAATCGAACCCCAGATCATAACTCAGACGCTCCTACCATCTGACCCATCTCTCCAAGATATTAGGGACTCCGTTCAAAATATTCTTTGGAAAATTTTTTGTTTAGGGGTTCAAATTTCTTTTTGCAGGTGAATTCCAGTAATTTGATGCTCATACTTCGTTTATAAAAACCACTTGAATCTCGTTCGTTCATAGTCATTCATTTTGTTCAAATCGTCAGGCAGTTTTTTTTCCCGACGTTTGCAACAGCAGCGAAGACTTTGCAAAGAAACGAAACTTAATTGAAAAGTCGAGGTGGTACCATGAATCATTTGGCGTGAGAGACATTCCAGTGGGCTCCAGTTCAACGCTATCACGCGCAGATATATTATTTTTAGACTGGCAATATCGATGAAACCAAAATAGTGCCGATTGCTAATGGACTGCCACTGCCGCTGCAAGATAACAAAACTAATTTGTAGAATAGCAAAAAAAAAAAAGGGCGTTAGGCAAGCCTTAAAAAAAGGTAGCACGCTGTATTCATGTCATAAAGGAGTGCCTCTATGACTGGTACGATAGCACAACATTTTAATAAATTGTGGTTGTGGAATTCCTAATGAACTCGCCAAAAACTGATGAATTACCTGTGGAACGTGATGAAAAGTGATGAAACGTGAGAATTGTTGGTTTCTTCCCGCAAAATGAGCACCACGTTGGACTTACACTGAGTATATCCAGCTTACTACCATGGTGGAAGGTAGAAGAGGGCAATACTAGGGCAATGACGTCACCTTCGTAAATAGTCGGAATTTTACAGAAACACGAAGCTGCCTCTCGTTAGGACTCGTAGCTTTACGTCCAACTTCGAGCGGCCAAAAGATTAAGTTTACGCTTACTTAACACGAACTACTAACTCTGAAGCAAGCGAAATTACAGGTTGGACGATGAAATGCCAATAGAGGAAAACGTTGTAAATTCTAAACACGACAAACTATCTCTCGAAAGTCTCCTTTTAATATTCAAAATTTTTCAAGTTAAATATTGACTGTTAAATACTTCGTAAATAAAATCTGATGTCGGATCTATAGTAAGCATCGTTTGGGTGGAAAGAAAACCAAAATTCACATACCGAATACCACTCCTGCTTCTATGAAGTGTATAATTTGTGCGTTTTAGCACTCAACGCTTTTTCAGCAAATTTTCCTCCATCTTTGGTCTCGGAAAATTAAATCAGAAAAGGAGTTGCGTGCACTCATAGAAGCACTCAGGTGGATGGGGGGGGGAGTATGACTGGACTTTCACGGCTTTCTTGCTCCATGTCTATGTCTAGTTGGTGTAATTCTTGGTTAGTTGAGTTTTCCCTAAATGCCCTTATAATAAAATTCCGAGTCTAATTTTCGCCTTCGCTCAACAGGTTTATAAAAAGCTATGGACGGTGATCATTTAAGTTGATCACCTTTTGCTCAAAACTAAATCGTCAAACTTGGGTGATGTGACGACAAATGGGTGACATCGGACAAGATCCGTCACGGGCAAAAAGGAAAATGGCGCCAGAATCGAGGAACTAAAACGGCTGTATTGCAATCCCCGAATGACTTCCCAGCCGGACACTCTGGTGCACAGGGAAGTATAAGCAGGTCATTCAGGGGTCGAAACACCCTTTTTCGTGCGACTTGGTTCCCATTCCAATCTTCGATGTTGTGTTTGCATTCATAATGTCTTTTTGTTCCGTACAAGTCTTTAATTTATTCTCATGGTGTGTGATGCATATTTTTAAAGAAGTTGGCAGTGGGTGCTTTTGACGGCATCTATCAAGGTCATTAATTTATATTGTCCTATCAACGTCCCCTCTCTCCTCTCCTCATCACATTCCCCAGATCTCATGACTCTTCGTGCTATCCTGTATTACATTCTTTATGCAACACTATCTTTGCATTGTCGTTTCCTGCTTCGGCTTTGAGGCAAATTTGACTCGTAAAACAGCTAGGGCAAACTGGGTACTGGGAACTGGCAGTGAAGCTGTTACCCTACATTTTCTGTTACCCATACATTTGTCATTGGCGCCAAACTCTGTCGCAGTGCAATGGTCCGGGTTGTCACTGCGCCACACATTGCAGAGATGTAACATACATACTGCGGGAATAATGCCATAAGTAAACTGCTGTTACACGAAAAAGACCACTGAGAGTTTAACGCCGTACACAATACCGCCACAATGTGGCAAGCCGTAAAAAAATGAGTAATTTAGTCGTTTTTCTCTCTCCCCTGTTCTCTCCCTCCCCCTACGATCGTGGATCGTGACTCCCCTCCCCCCACGATACTTCTTACGCGGTTGCTGTGGTGTGTTGAATTGTGCTAACTGTGCTAGAAACTCAATATTAACCACTGCTTACCTTTACTTAGGCACTGTATCCCCACGATTTACTTAAGGCCGTATTGCTACTTGCGTGTAACCATTTAATCATAGTCGTGGCGTCCTTCCTACGTCACTTCCGGTCGGAATAAATAAGGGCACCACAGGGAGTCTGTGTTTCACTATTCACCCGAACATCAAGTAAACTAGTTGTGTGCGTTTTCTCTGGCACGCTAGGTGTGGCCGTGTCTCGGTCATTTTAGTGGCAGCGAAGGATGTTTTAATTAACGTAAATTTAATTAAGCCTATTTTGCTAGCATACCCAGGTTGTAAAAGTCCTCTGGGGAGTCATATAATAATTTAAATTCTTCCAAATGCCAGTGTTTTTGCATTCCGGTGTCGCCGTATACTATACTTGGGTGCAGAGACGGGCCGAGCGATCTCTTGTTCGACGATAGAGAACAGTATTGGACTCTGTCGTAGGATTCGAGACGACCAACGAGGATTCGGGCCATTCTGAGCTTAATGGTCTAGGTATTTGGCCCCCTGGTGTCGAATTTAATTTCCACTTGTGGTGAAGAATAGGCCGTATTTTCTAGCTGTCAGGCCACGAGAGTTTGTTCTGTTAGAAGCTGCGTGACAATGTATGGAATCAGGCTTCGTGAAGTTTAGACTGATGTAATTAGATTATATTTGATGAATGTATTCAGGCTAATGTTTTTCTTTTCAGCTTATGAATTGTTGAAAAGCATCATTCTGCAATTTGTTCTCAGAGGGAGTATTTTTAGTGATAGGCTTAAATACTGTTTGCATCCAATTGCTATGCTCATTTACATTGCAAATTTTGAGTAATAGGCTACGTTGCTTAAATGCTGTTGTTATCCCGAAGCAAGAATTAGTTTTGTCCTATTGCTATGCGCATTTATATTGCAAATGTTGAGTATAGGGGGGAATTGAGGCTATGTTCCTAAAATGCAGTTGTTCTCGTCTAATGAGAATTAGTTTTAAACTCTTAATGCTATGTTTGTTTGAATTGTAAATTTGATAAAGCTTGCAGTAAACAGTAACGTAAAGATGCTACTTTATATATTGTTTAAATACGTAATTTAATGTCTTAGGGAAAAAATCCAGCAGCTAGTGCTAAATTACTAATCATTTGTTGACAATGCAGTACATTTTAAAATGTGTGATTAGGTTAGTTTAGAAGGTGGTTTATTGCTAAATCCTTTGTAAACTGCGTGGTATTGCAAGCAGCATTTTTAAACTTTAAATGTAAAAAAATAAGTCTTAAAAAATTAAGGGATATCTTGCGTAATTTTGCGTAACTATTAAGTCATGGGCGGGGGAAGTAGTAAACCTTTAGTTACCATCAGGTTAAACGTTAGTTACAGTGGTCAGACTGAAAACCTGAGTGCCATTGTGGCTCCAGGAAACCAACCTACTCTATGTGGAAAGGGTGGGACTCAAAAGTTTAACTTAACCCTGAGTCATTTCTTCAGCGTAAAGTCAGTGAGGGGAATTTTGTCGCTGTGACTAACTTTGTATCTGATGCTGACTTCTTTGAACAATATCCCGATCTGTTTAAAGTGTGTCTCGGTACGTTTTAGGGATCGGCCGATATGACTTTTTACCGATACGATACGATACCGATGTCGATACAGATAATAATAAAAAATCACGACTAAAAGTTTAAATTTCATGCAAAAAATGCAACTTCGGTTTCTGGTTTTGCATGGGTTCCAACTGTTTGAAAATGTCAAGTTTCAACTCTTGAGATTATCCAAAAAGTTCTCTACAGCAATAACAGTATTTTTATTTTTATTCCTACTTTTGGCTTCAGCACATTTATCTTAACAGTTAGAATTTAGTTGGTTGTTATAAAACTTAGAGCATTGGAACTGTCACCTGCTACATTTTCATTACAAACTGAGCAAATGGCTTTGCTTTTCTCACTTTGTTATTGCTTTTACCGCGCTTGGCGTCAGTTTTGCAGGGAAGACAGTTGCGTTTCTTAGCATAACAAATATTTGTATCGTCAGCCTTATAGTGGTCCGATACCGATATGGCAAAAACACCGATAAATACAGATTATACCGATTCCAATATCAATATCAGACTATCCCTAGTACGTTTCAGAACTATAAGGTCAGTATTAAGCTCAAGCCCTATGCTACCCCCAAATTCTACAAAGTTCACCTTATAGCAAGGCTGAGGCAGAGATCGACCATCTGGTGCAGAAATGGATTTTAAAGCCAGTAGACGGCAGTAGTTCTTGGGCCACTCCCATTCATGCCAACCTGCAAATTTAGTTAAAACCTGTGACTCCTGCAGTTAACTTAGGCATGGTGAGATAAATGGCAAAAAACTTATCTGAGAAAAACCAGCAAAACCATGGTAACGCATTCACGTAGATTTTGTGGGACCTCTAGACGGAAAAATGTATTTAGTCATTCTTGATTCATATTCTAAGTACCTGTTTGTATGCATCATGAAAGTCTACCATTTAGCATGCTGTAATTTGTAAATTTAGGGAATTATTTGTTGTTTGGTTGCTTACAGACCTTAGTCAGTGTCAGCCGGCCAAATTTTTTGCCGTATGAATTTGAACAGTTCCTCCGTGAGTGTGGTATACGTCATATAAAAAAACAATCCATTTTCCTGGCATCTAAAGGTACCGCTGAGGACACTGTGAAGTCCTAGCTTGCCGAACACATACTAAGTGCTGAGATCGCTGTGTTACATTATCTTCAACACGCCCATACCATACAACACACTGTACAGGCGTGACGTCGTCGAAATTGTTTCTGGGTAAAGAAGTTCGTATAGAACTGTCGTAATAAACAATATGTAATAAACAAAACTATCGTAAAACAAAACTGTCGGAAAAACAATTACACCAGTTGTTGCCTACTGCTGAGAAGATTGAGTGCTCGTTTGAATTAGACCAACCAGTTTTCGTGAGAGATTATCGTGTGGGGTCGAACAATCGTTGGACTGCAGCAGCTGTTGTTATTAAAACACACAGAATTTTTACATTACGTCATGGTGGCAGGTGGAATCGTTTGGAGACTTCATCATGACCAAATCAAACCTCATGTTTTGAAATCCAACAATTTCATTGGTCATTCTGGGCTGACGCTCGCCAACAGAGGGAGGTACCGCTCAGAGGTTTTCTTCGTTAAATGAGTGTTAGAGGAGGTGTTCCTTGGTAACATCAATACCCACTGACTGTTTAGCTCCGTCAATTCCATCCGTAATAGGCAGCCATCAGCACCCACTTCGTCTAACACAAGCGATCACAGATTGTCCATGGTTCAGGGTGCACAAGCCCACCTAAACTATCGGGGGGGTCTTTGTTCAAAATTCTAGGAGAACAGGAAGTGAAAGAAGAGCGTCACAGCCAAATAACCAGCTGATATTTGTTGTAGTTTGATTGAAGCCTTATAACTTTCATTAATTTTTTTATTGATTTACTTTGGTTCCCCCAATTTCTGCCCTGTCTTGCAATTTCTAGTACGCTTAGGCATGGCCAGGTCTCTGTCACGTTAGTTGCAGGGACAACTTTTTGGTAAACATTTGTAAGCCTTTAATGTTTAATTTTATTTCATTTAATGATTATAAAATAAAATAAATATTGAAGGTTTACAAGTTCACGACGTGTTTACAACAAATTTACAAAACGTTAACTCCTCAAACATTGTCCTTAAACGCCCCTTCCCCAGCCCCCACTTTTGACTTTTCACCATGATGCTTTTTTTTATTGGTAACTTGCCAGGTGGTCATCGCGTTATTCCGTTTCCTTGTGGAGAACTGATTCAGTAACTATAGCTATTTATTATATTTGATGGTGCCACGTGATTCATAGCCAGTATACTGAAAATGAAAATTTGACTGGTGCCCAGACTCGAACCAGCATCATAACCTTCTTAGTTCTTTAAGTCAATGGATTTACTAGGTACCATCACATTAAAGTAAGGTGTTTTAAAAATTCTTCGTAAGGTTTACTGGATGTATTATTGTGACATTGGCGGAGTTGGGTGCTTTTGTGGTTGTACACTTGGATAGAGCCATAACACTTCTCGTTCTTAATTCTTTATAAGCTCGTGAAACTGTTGTATCATACCCGTTTTCTTGCCTGCTTTTATAAGGAGGATATTTTGAAAAATGCGAAGTGATTTATTCATGGCCTTATAAAAGGGTGAAGTGTGAGACCACAAGACAGAGAGCCCGTGCACAGTCTTGTTTTTTTTTTTTTTTGCCTAAGTGTCGACCTCTAAGTCTTGCTTGGACCTCTAAGACAACAGCCAACCGGGAATCAACAAGACGTTTCACGAGGACTCATTCAAGTTGACATGGTAAGGAAGTCAAAAGCGGTGAACAGAGTTCGTCGTTCGAGTCTGGTACGATTTCCGTACACGTTTTTACCGCCGCATTTTCTTTAGCGAACGTTTCGCTGTTTCACAAAACTCTGTGTATCCTCTCGGCACTATTTTACCACGAAAGACTTAAACTTGTTGTTGTTAGTGTTCATAATTTTTAACGGTTGTGAGGGCCCCCATCCTAATTCCTTCTTCACTCTTCTCACTCTACCACTACCCAGGGGGATAATCTCAAACTTCAGGATGTATCTTTCAATACGAACTCGAGGAAGAGAGTCTTTTCCCAAAGAGTTTTCTCCAGATAGAACGATGCTTTACCGTCTCATATCGGCAGTGCACCAGCGGATGAAAAGCTCAGTTTGATCGTTTATTTTTTAAAACTTTCTCCAGGGCGTTACAGGCAACATACTTTTTGCCGTCATCCTCTTAATTTAACTTGACTAACTTAGCTCTTTAGCCGTGTTCCTTCCTCGTCATCTGTAACCATGTTTTTTTTCTCGGTCTTTAAGTGCTCCCTCTATAACAGGCTAAACCTTGACACTTCATTACTGGCAATTGGTCATCAACGTGATGGAACTTTCGTAGTTGGAAGGTCTGTTGCAGATCGCAGCCAATTTATCCTTCCTTCCTTCCGACCGACCGACAGGCTGCTACTCGAATGACTGGAATAACATTGTGAGCCTGCTGGCTCCACTTTCCTTTTTGTAAACTTAAAGAACATAACGTCGTAGATGTTTTAATATAGAAATTACTTTTATAAACTACTACTTAGTGTGTTACGAAAGCCGAGTAAAATTAAATGTGTCGTACAAGATGAGAAGAAACTAGTGGGGCAAATCCAGTACTGAGTTCAAACGCTTTTTACTCTAGAATTGAAAAGTCACTAAGCTTTTCAAAATTGTTTCTAGTACCAAGTCGGAGATTAATAACCTCGTTATAGTGTTTAACACATATACACACTCTCCAACAGGCATATATAAAGAAGGCCTGTTTGTGCGCTGAAGTTGATAACGAATTCACCAATCTCCGAGTAGGTATTTAAAATAATCTTCAAAGATTTCTTCGTATGGATGCTTCGAGGACAAAATGAAATTGTTAAAATCGTTCAATTGCTTTCGCGTCCTCGCTTCATTTGTTCTATTTAGGTCATGTGACCTTGCCTCACAAGGTGGTAATAGTAACTAGCTGTATCGCTCACTTCACTCGCTTAACCAGCGTTGTCCCGTTTACGCTCGAGATTTCCTTGTGACGTCAACAAATAGTTGACACACATTGCGAACCCGTGAAATTATGTCTCCATTCGTCTGTGAGTATTGTCTCAAACTTATAACAGTCTGAGTATTGTGCAGCCATGTGACAGGGCCAATGACCTTTTACCATGCACAGTTCGTTGCCCTGTTTTATAACCGACAAAATTACTAATCGCGTTGCTGGTTCAGTCATCGCACACCCTTTCCTCTGACAAGTGAGGGTTCATTGTAACTTGAGCCTGCTGCCTTCTTTCCCTACGTTTGCATTAACGTAGGGCATTTTCCGCACATTTAACATCGATAACCGATAAGTTTGAGGCATAATAAAATTTATAATTCGTCTTTTGTTTTTATAATGTCTTTCGTTTTCTTTTTAATTCTACGCAGGTGACAGTATCCCTCCACCTAAGTGACGTAGCTGGCTCGCCTTTTATCGTTGCTACCGAACTAAGAATGATCCATTTCGAAACGTCAACCACTCGACTTGTTACAATACAAAAACGACTGTAACAGTAGAAACGCGTTACCTTTCACCCATCAATTTCGAACGGTGCTTCGGAATACCTTCACAGTACGATTTTCGTGCACTGAGGAATTCTCAAGATTTCACCACCTCACTATTATAGTGTTTGCGGCCTATCTTGAGTTTTCCACAGAACGAACACAGATAATTGATTGTACGTTTTCAGTAGCAGAGTGCCTTGTTGATATCCAAGATGGTTACAAAAACAATGGCGGCCATCGACTAAAGTCGTCCCCATCCAGGAAGACGTAGCCGCTCACAAAATACTTGCAGGACTCAAGATACACCGCGCACACAATAAACTCTACGAGAAAGTTTACAACATTATTGTTGTTCTGCAACAATGCACTATCTTTCAAGTTCAAAAGGTCTTAATTTCAAATGCAGTGCCCACGCAATTTCCCGGTAGACCTAAGAGAAAATTGGAGAAATTTCTGTTCTTCAGACATCATACTCCAAATTGTAACGCCACTTTGTCCAGAGGAGGAGACACATTATGAATAAATGAATAAATAAATAAATAAATAAATACATAAACACACTGAACCTTCTCATGTAATTTTTTTAATAGAAACTTATGGACGATGGGGTTGCAGGTCAGTTTTGTTAGCTAGTGGTTAGTATGCAGTTGGGAGGAGAAAGTTGGTGGCACGTTTTGTTGGCAGAATGATATACCTACTTTACTTGTCGGAAACTAGGAGATACTTACTATCATTTTTCGTTTTGGGTGGATATCGCCATTTTGACAACGATTATTAGCTTAAAAACACCGATACATTTGAAATTTTCTGCCCAAGGAAAGGAAATTAACTACTCGGGATTGAAAATAGACATTTTCTAAGTGCGGTTTTTAACATGGAGTATCAAAAATACACAATTTAAAAGGAGCTTAATTGCGTTAAGTGCATAAAAAAGTTCTCATCTGACTCACCTCGTTCATATTGCAAAAATTTCTTTTTG
>JAHWFP010245377.1:0-26056 GCA_023313725.1 Lithobius niger | reverse complement strand
GTTAAATGAAAACTTGAACATTGCTACCGAAAGTAGCAATGTTCTAGTTTTCATTTAACCTTCGAACTATTAGACGGTGCGATTAACTTGGCGAATGTTTTGGTGTGTTGATATCACTCCTGTGAAGGGCCGAACCATTCGGAACTTGGCGGCCCCTTTTACCAGTTTTGGGTTTTGATATGATTCAATCTACTGGCTTGTAAATGTACTTAAGAAGTTGTGAAGGGATTTCTCAGGGCTCAGTGTTTGGCTGAATTCCTTTTCGCGGTAAAACAGAAACTTATACTGTGGTATTTCTTACAGTCGACCTACTTGGCTTAGGGTCTTCATCAATGGACAGAAGAGCTGTTAACCCCAGGTTACATAAGAAGGCCAGTTGAAGACAGTTGATTGAACGTGTAAAACCCAAGTCCCAACTAGCACCACGAGTTTTGAGAGGGTGCCCTAGGGACCGTCGAGCAAAGCGATCAGCAACAGCCAAGTGGTCAGTCAGCATCCTCGTCTCCAAACCACGTGAATGCTGGTTCGAATCCCACGACTGACCTAACTGTTATATGGTTATTTAAAAAAAGGTATCAGAAACTAATTCCATTTCGTGGTACAAGTGAACAAAGCACATAAAAAATAATAATACAGAAATGGATTCCACACGCAAAGGGAAAGAAATGGGTGTAACAAAGCTTACATGCTTCCAAAAAAAAGCAAGCAAATGTACAAGTTACAGAATATATAAGCGCAAAAAAGAAAAAAAAATGGAGGTTGGTACAATTTTTCATGGGCAAGGTGCAAAGCTGTCTGTTTAAACTGGATAAGGTAGGAGACAGAACAACTTCAGGTGGAAGCTGGTTCAAATTATCAGTGAGAGCGATTGTGACTCGTTTTCACACGAAATTGCATCGGTAGTATAAGATGGTCTATAGAATGGCAGCTGCCGATATCAATTCCCAAGTGCCAAACTATGCATTTTGGAAGAATGAATCAAAACAGAACCTACCCACTAGACATGCACGTTCTACCAAATACTGATGGAGTTAAAGATTTGGGCGTCTGGTTCTGTAGTGACCTTAAGTTTGGTCTTCTCTGTGCCAAAATAGCTGCGGCAGCGTATAAACGCTTAGCAATTGTAAAACGCTGCTTTTCAGCCGGGGACCTGAAGATTAAAGTTTGGGCATTTTTAAGGTCTTTGTGCGTCCGATATTGGAGTATGCTAGCCCAGTTTGGTCGCCTTTCCTTTTCCAAGATATTGACCGGATTGAGTCCATTCAACGTAGGTTTAGGAAGTCATTCTCTGGATTGCGAAACGTCCCTTATATTGCACGCCTTCGAATGACTGATCTGATCCTTACGTACAAAATTGTGCACGGGCATCACCCATTGGCACTTACTTTTTTGGACCCATCCAATACAAATTTACTCGAGGCCACTCGTTGAAGCTAATCGACAATCTGCACGATCAAATACCCGAAGTAACTTTTTCTCTTTGAGGGTAATTGAGCCATGGAACTCATTACCAGAATCAGCGGTATCAAAAGTACAGTTCAGGGCTTCCGCAGCATTTTAAATACAAAGAATCTTGTGAGATTTTTACATCGTAGCCCAGAGTGGTTCTAAAAATGCATTTCGGGTCCCTAAATTTACTCCCCCTTTCCACTGGGCAACGTATCTTTGCTCTGTTCTTTTTACTCTTTATTTTTTTTTGTTTCCTCAAGCTGTTTTTATGATTTTGATAAGCTTTTAAATTAATGATATGATACCTCACACAAATTGTTTTAAATCATTTTTGTATTGAATAACTTTCAGTCTTTATTTGTCGCATTAATGTGCGCGATTTTTTTTAGGCTTGCTGTTAGTGACCATTCAGTCCTTGCTTGTCCTGTTGCTCAGGCAACTAAGCTTATTATTATTATTATTTAAGACCCACCCTTAACAGAAAAAAATTGTGCCTGCATTTTTTTCTTTGGTGTGTCCCAGTTCAGTTGGAGGGGGTGTTCACGAAAAATGCTGCTTTCCTTAAGAACACGAAAAGGGGGATCGTGGCCATTGCGAGTGAGAGAAAGTAAGTTTTGAAACATGGCTCGTTCATCGTTTCAAGTCCGAAAGCTACAAGACGTTGTCTGTATAGGCCGCGAAGCCTTTTAGTAAACCAACGCTGTACTGCTTTAAGTTTTACAAACATCCTTCTTAGGGTAAGGGTTATCCACTTTTGTGGGCCAAATTTCAAAATGGGGCGGACGAATATCGTAAACGAGAGAAGCAACACTGATACAGAGCTTGCATACAGAAGCACGTGATGATCAGATGGCTCAGTGGGCCCTGCGAGAAATATTCGAGCAATGATTGTCAAAGCTGTAAGTGAACGTAACCCCTAAATCATTGTGACTGTTAACCACGCTCAGTTCAGTGTCACCAGTACAGTATAAATGATGGAGATTTCCATGTCCCATATCCACAGCACTACATTTTTCAGAAGCCAGTGGATGCTGCCCCTCCTCGACCTAGATTCCCACAGAAGCAAACGCATCCTGTAGTGTTGCACACTGTTCCACATAAGTTAAAGACTTAAACAGCTTAGTGTCACCAGCAAAAGCATAAATAGGGACACTATCTTGATGAAGCAATTCATCAGTGAACACAACAAAAAGAACGGGTCCCAACACACTTCCCTGCGGGACACCACTGGTGACGGTAAGAGGGTCTGACACATTAGTACCTTGTTACCATCAGTAACGATCAGTCGTTCCTTTGACCTCCAGTCACCCTGTGAAGGGGTTTAAAGGAAGGCACACACTTCTCAACGTAGTACAAAGAACATTCATATAGGCCGACGAGTAAACTTTCAAAGATCTTGAGTTTTGAAACACATTAATCCATACAATTGGGGCCAAAATATTTTTAGCCTCCTCGAAGTTCATGTTGGCAAAGGGCTGTTAAGAGTTGGCTCACTTCCTTTTATTTTACAACAGAACTTAATTGTAGTATATTTTACTCACCAACCTACACACGCTTGTAAATACACTTAAAAAGGTGCGTATGGGGTGCCTCAGGAGTCAGTACTTGGCCCACCTCTTTTTCTCAAGATACAACCTCGCTGCGATAGTTCAATCGTGTGTGAGACCACCAAAAGAGAAAAGTTTGGTTGCAAACTTTTCAGCAACGGCACGATTTCGGCAACTTCGTGCGCTTATTTACGTGCATGAATCAGCGCTCCCTAAACTGTAAACAATGCGCGCATTCACTGCACACAATGCAGCTCATTTTTTATTAATGGGCGCTGTTCTTTTCTTTGCCGGGATGGGACATGACGCCATCCGTCACCGCTAGGGGGTCCCATCTCAGCCCCGATAGGATAGATGGTATTCGGTTAGTCATGCCTGTCCCTACAGATTTCGGGTGATAAGTGCAATCGCCTCTATCATTTTGATGGGCGAGAAAGGAGGAATGATGAGTGGAGGAAGTGGTAGAAAAATCGGCGTGGTATCGAATCGGGTTTGAACGACCTCTAGCTAGCAAAGGGGAATTAGTAGGTAACGAAAAATAAAATTTTTTAAATAAAAAAAATGGGAGAAGTAATGGCTTCTCCCTAAGAGACTTTTCCTCACGTAACAGCGAACAGCATTTTTGAAATCTGACACCTAAACACTGTTTGTTATTTAAACGGTACAATCTGCTTTACGCAATCGCAAAGGACTGCTTTTAAGAATATTTATCGCTGCACATAAAAGTCCACCATTATACAGTAACGGATTGGAAGTAGACCAATTCTATAAATCAGAAGCAATTTGTAATCCGTCGTGGTTTATGATAACATGAAGAAAGCTGCCTTTTGAGACATGGCATAATTCAACAATTATTCATCTACTCACAAATTAACAATAAACTGTCCTAGAAAAAAAAATCATACATTGTCAGGTAGGCAATCCGGACAATGGTCTAAAACTAGGTAAGCGCTTTTTACAATGCATTTTCCCAACGCTGCATTGTATAACTGCCGCAGGTGGCTCCACGAAAATTTTAAGAAACGGAATTAGCCGTAAGTAGTAATTTTAACGAAGTAAATTAGGTAAATTTGCGCCATGGCGAGTTAGCTTTTTGGCCACCCCTCCCTCGATATTTAATTTTGTTTTTACCTCTTTTTGGCTTTTAACACCTCCCTCCATGTATATCTAAGGGAATTTCACCGAAGTACGAAGGATTAAGTTTTAAAGATGTGATTTTAATTCAATTTTTGCCCTCATTTGACTCACAGCCGGACGAAAAAGGTCGTCTTGCACTTGGGAATCATCTATATATATATATATACTAGAGGCAGCCCGTGCTACGCACGGCTGGTCTTGGATCCACCGTTTGCTACGCTGGCACGGTTTGGTTGCTCGTCCATGTTTCACTGAATTAAGTTTCTTCAATCCCAATTTAGTGCACACTGGCCAACAAATGCTTTCATCGAATTAAGTTTGTTTAACAATTTTTGCGCGCACTGGATAACAAACGCTGATTTTCGTTCGCTTCGCTCACTCAATCAGCGCATCCCGTGATGCAAGTCAGTGGATGCACCGTTGTAAAAATTGGCACGTCGATGCATTTTCCAGCATCGTTGTCTGAAAAAATTGCGCTGGGTAATAATGTTGTGTTGCTTGGTGAAGTCCGTTGTACAGACGGGTGGTGTTAAAATCTTTAGCCTGGCGGCTTTTACATTTTTGTTTTCTGGGAGACGCAGAAAGCAAATCGCCCGGCCGAACAATGCCTCATTATTGTTTTGTTTTCAATTGGACAGGCCTTATTGTTGCCGGCCACTCTGCACGATAGCAATGATAAACCTCGGGCTCCGCATTAATTGTTGGTGTGTAAGTTGAAACAATTCAGCTCAGCTCTAAAAGCCCTCATTTACGAAATAAGTAAGCCATTCCATCGTGTTTAGGTGCCAATTTCTAGGCCAGTCGAAATTAACAACGTGGCTTAGTTTGATTCAAAACTATATGCCTTTAGCTGAAACACGAATTCTTTCACATACATTTATTAAGAGCCATGGCCCAAAGCCGTACGCCCTGCTAAACTAAATACACTTTACCCATCAACAATCAACGGTTTAGACTAAATTGTTAGGCACCGTAGCAAAGACATACCATGTGCACGAAGAATGAAAAGCGATCACAGTGATTGTTTGCTTATACTTATTTCAACGACCTTATTATGTGGACTTCGCTTGATCATGATTTTACAAAGGAAGCTTCAACAATCAGCAAGAGGAGTCATTCTTGCCACGGTAGCAAAGAAAAAGGGCGAGCGGCCGACAATGAGAACGGATATGCGCTCTAACAATTAGAAACAAACAAAGGGTTTCAAAGGGTTTAACGAGCGTTAACCATTCCTGGTTATCTGCCCGAAGCCCTAAGGCCAAACAACATTAGAAACAAACATTATTGCTTCAATAATGCTGACTATTAGAGCCGAGTTGAATCAGCGGGGATCAC
This sequence comes from Lithobius niger, assembly GCA_023313725.1. NCBI lineage: Eukaryota > Metazoa > Arthropoda > Chilopoda > Lithobiomorpha > Lithobiidae > Lithobius > Lithobius niger. The sequence goes on along the minus strand of JAHWFP010245377.1, from coordinate 20,588 downwards.
CTAGACCGGCGTATGTTACGCCGAGGAACAACTAGTTACAGTTAATCTGTAGTTTGATGGTTCAATTGACTCCATTCTAGCTGACATTTTCCAATGCAAACTAACTATTCTTAAATAACCGAAAACAGACACCATTTTCGTGTCGTTCCCTCCTCCCTCGCCCCCCGGCCAACGACCCGTCTGTACAACCCCTAATAAGGCTAAAACTAGAGCGCTATCGCTTTCGGTTTCGAACTTTCGTTTTCACATCTATCTAGCGTCGCAATACAAATTGTAAGACGATCTTGATATTTCTGTAGACTCTATTAGATTGTAGCTGCGGTATTTTTTTTACAAAATTAAGTAAAAAATAATAATCATAATAATTTTTAAGCGTAGACTGGATTTATCGAGCTTAATTTGAACCCACAGGTAAATTACTTTAACCCACTGGGTTAAAACGATCCTGGCGGGTCGTTCTTATTTTTTTTTAGTTGTGCTTAGGTCAGATTTAATCTCGAGCCCTCTTGACTTGCTGATGAATGCAAAAGACTATAGATAAATGAAAAAAAAATTGGCACCCCACTTCCCGAGATAACAATGGCTGGTGGCATGAAGCAGCTGGTCAGATCGATGTGGGTGAAAAGGGGACCCTGACAAAATACCAGCGAAACGACGGAAACGAGAATAGTGTGAGTGACTACTTCTCCTTCAGTAGCTGGGAGACCTACTCTGGCTTGGTTCTTGACATTGTGTAATCCGCTGCGATGATCGGATAGTTCCTGGTTCGAATCCCCGAATAATGAAGCAGCTGGTTCGTAGATGAATGCAGTTAGTTCGCTGCTGTGACGTCATTTTTATGGGGGGGGGGGGGGGGGGCGGGGGTCGCGAAAGTTGTGACACAATGGAAAAGGTAGACTTTAGTTAGCACCAGTTAAAGCCAAACCTCGTTACTTAGCTCTCTATATAATCCAGCTGGGCTCATAAAAAGCTCTACCTTAACTCGTTAATTATACTTAATTCAACTAACCTAACTGAGAACAATATTAATGCAGTCAGCAGCAGTAGAGCAGGAACAATACCGCTATATTCATTACGGAGCAAGCATCTGGAAAGCTAGCTACAAGGGGCACCTTTAGTAAAGCCAGAGCTTTGAGAGCGGATTTCTTAGGTCTAAAACGCTGTTTTGTTCAATCCCTCATAGCTGGTTCAGACCGCCACGACCAACGAATTACAAAAGCAAGAAACGGCGGCGACCAACAGCACGAAAAATTAGACCCTGTCACACCAGCACGACCGACCAACGAACGACAACAACGGACCAATCAACGCTGCAGAATGAGTAGAGCTATAGAACATTGCTACTGTCGGTAGCAATGTTCATGTTTTCATTTAACGTCCAAAGTATTATTCGGTGCGATTATATCATGAACATCATGACAAATCGTGATAGCAGATCATGATAAATCATGATTACCGTTCATGACAAATCATAATAAATCATGACAAGTCATTGCCCCAAATAGTCATGGAATAGTCATGATTTTTCTTCATTGCATATCATGACAATTTTTCATAAGGAATGTTTTGGTGGGTTGATGTAACCCCTTTGAAGCGCCGAACCATTCGGAACTTGGCGGCCCCTTTTACCAGTTTTGGTTTTTGATATGATATCACTCCTTCTTTTTTTTAATTGTGTATTTACTCAACTCCACTACCGTGCAGATTTGTAATAAAGTGCCACGTCAACAAGAAATCGGTTTTCAACACTTTGCTATTACCTTTTGCCTATAGGCCCAACCATCCTCCACTTAGTCACCTCTTTATACGTTTTTGGTTTGGTTTTAATTTTGTTGTAATTTGTTTTATTTAGTTAGTTTTGGTGTGTTGATATCACTCCTTTGAAGGGCCGAACCGCTCTCAACTTGGTGGCCTCCTTACCAGTTTTTGGCTTTGTTTATTTTGCTTTGTTTTTACAGTTGGTTTATTTTTCGTGAATTGGACTGAATACAGTTTCTTTGGCAACGTTGTTTAGATTTATCGTGATACACTAGTGTGTGTCTAGGCACGCACGTCAGTATACACGTTGTCATTGTCCGAACTTTGGCCGTCCAATAAGAGACGATGCCGACAATACTAACAATGGTTATAACAATATTTTCGTACTTACGCGCCCTCCCATGCCATCCCCGTTATGCCCCCAGGTTTCAAACCATAAAAGGTACGCAGTTCGTATTGTACTGCACCCATTCATCCAATTTCATAGCTGGAAGACTTCCCGTTATCTCGGTATCGATGAATGGGATTTAACATGGGATTTAACATGTGGATGAGCGGACTAGTTAGTAACTAGTAACACATTTTCAACGTTAATGAGGATCAGATTTTGCATTGAAAGCAGCTTGGCTGGCATTCCTACACGAGTTAATTTTTGTCAGGTGGGTCATTGCTCTCGATTTCAACAAAATTTAAGCTTTTGTACCGCATTATTATTTTTCTCCAAGTACCTGAAATGTGCTCAACTATGCTTCAAGATATAAGACACTGACGCTATGGCGTCGCGCTACGATTGCGTACAACCTCGACAATTGAATTGATGTGATGTTTGTTGTGGTGTTTGTTGCCTAACTTGGCGTGATGTTTGTTGCCTAACTTGGCGCGACACACTATCGTGTGTCTAGATTTGAGTGAATTGTAGAAAAAAAAATGCTAAATCCTGAACAGTGGTTTAATTCGATCAGCTAATATCATTGTTACGAAAGCAAAGTTTTTTTTTTTTCTTTAAATAGTGTTGCTGGTTTACTGCTATCAGTAAAGCTAAAAACAAAACCTGGCGAATATCGCGGAAAAAAGTGAGTGAGTGTCTCCTTTGGAGGGTTAGAAAATTCCTCTGAAATTCGTTCCATTTTTTTTTTTTTCACGGTTTGTAATCTCCAATTCAATCGGTACTCGCAACCCGATTGGGTAATAGCGCGTGGGTGCGAAGTAGCGTTCGTAATTCTCTCGCCCCGGCCTTGCCCCTTTCCTTCACCCTCCCACGCACGTCCATTTGCACGCCCTGGACTCTCACTTTCCCCTCTCAAGGGAATGGCCCGTGTGGAGGGGGACGTGCCCTCCTCTGGATAAGTTAACAATAGACATCCAGCCCTAGATATGCATTATTAAATGGCATTTCTACCCAATCTGACGCACGATCGCGTCAGATAGGAGCCGTCATAAAATTTCAACATTTTTATTAACATCGCGATAAGAGAAACATGCGTGGAAGTAACACCGCACTGTAAAAGTTTGCCTTTTACCCACCAGAAGTCGTGACAAGCAGTGCCACGTCATCCGGAAAACACGTGATGAATAAACAATGATGGCGGACATTGCGTTGATCTTAGGGGCGCTCTAGAGTCGGGAGCTTTTGTTGCTATGGGGAGGAATAAACTATACAATGGTAGCGTTTTTTGAAACCTTTTTAAAGATAAAACGGGTTTAACTGAAAAAATGTACGCATACTCTCTAAATGCGCTGCAGTTAGTCGATAAAGGGGTCCGGAAATTGATTATAAGTTTTGGTTTCAACTTTCAGTTTCAAATTTCATACCGTCACCATTATACTTTGCGTTCCATGTTTCCGTATGCTCTGAAAGGTTGAGTGGAGGGGGGGGGGGGGGGGGTTGTCCCCAAATAACAAGCCGCAGCACCTGCAGCATCAATTCCCCTTCAGTCTATCTTTCCCATTCTTTCAACAGGCGAAGGAACACACAAATGAAGTTCTTTTTACACAAAAAACAAGCCAATTGCCTCCTTAATTATTTAACGTAAAGTTGGTGGGCCCACGTGCACCAGGAAGCAAGCGGTTAAGTTAAGCGTAACGACATCACGGGGCGCTTTTTTTCTATATATCGACCGTTTTGAAACGCGTATTTTGAACCGTTAGAACGGGTGCCGTTTAGTAACGGTGATACCGTTAACTGAACAGCTCGCTCTCTGGTGCACGTGGGCGCACCAACTTCCCACTCAATTTTTACGGAGGCACGTGGCTAGTTTGTTGTGTGAAAAGAAATTTCTTTGCGCATTCCATCGCTAGTTGAACAAGTGTTGCATAGGACTAAATAATGGCACACAGCGCTAGATGCTGCAACCTGTCATTTGGTTTAAAACCGTGGAGGTAACATTTCACGTTAAAGGAGAGGACATTCATGCTTCAGACCCACAAAAATATTATCCGCATATAAAGAGCAATAGAGCGATTCAAAAATGGATGTGTCCGTGTTGCTGAGGAATGTTTATTTTCAGCATTGGTTGGTTGTTGTTGTATGACGTCATCAAAAGAGGAGATCAATAAATTATTTTTAGCAAAAACGAAGTTAGGTCATTTTGCTATTTAAAAAGACATAGCTATACTTTTAGCGACTTTTGAAATGACTAAAAAATCATTTTATTTTTTATGTTTCTGGGTCCATCAATAAATAAAGTCACGAAAATGATGTCCCTTTCAACCACCTGTTACATAGGTGAACATATTGAAAAACCACATCTCGATACCTAGCATCTTTTTCATTTAACTTTCGAACTATTAAGCGGTGCGATTAACTTGGTGAATGTTTTGGTGTGTTGATATCACTCCTTACAAGGCCGAACCATTCGGAACTTGGCGGCCTCTTTTACCAGTTTTGGTTTCTGATGTGATGGCAATAACTCCATCACATCACTTTGCTAAAATCAACAATTACACTTCCGTAAGTGGGACTGGTAAGAGAGTGGGAATGCCGTAATCTGTACAAAACTAGAAAACGCACTTAACACGTTATGACCCATATTACTTAGGTAAAAGGAGTGTTGCTTTATCATAAATGAAACTAAAATAACACGATAGTTTTAACTGAAATAAAGTGAAGGTTTCAAAAGTCAAAAGTGAAACACGAACTAGCTGATTTTTACAGAGGAAAAAGACTTTCCGAAACATGATGAAATTCCCTAAATCTCAGTACATGTTTATCAAATTCCCTGATTTCCCCCTGACCTTTCCACACTTCATAAATTCCCTGAATTTTCCTGGTTTTCTAGGTTAATACCGCCACCCTGAATAAACACCACTATTGAAAGATAAGACCCTACAGTTTCCTTTTATTCACTCCGTCACTACATGTGTTTTAAGAGTGAGTTTACTAAGTGTTGCAAAGTGAGCGCTCGTGTTTAAATTTAAACGGTTTCTTCTCTCTTCACGCTATATGAAAAATTATTTTATCAGGTTTTCAGCTAAAAACGTCTAAAACTGTTTTCCAGGTTTATCCATGATTTAATAAGCGTGTATTTACAGTGTTATCTCTAAATTTCGTCATTTGCAAAACAACCAGGCTGTTCAGTTTGAGCTGTGACAAAATTGTTATGGTTATTTGCTCAGGGCTCAATTTGGGCCGGCATGGATGTTTTTTGCTTTTGGGTTGGCTGGAAGTGTTTCTGCAGTGGTAATCGTATATTTTCAAAAGTTTCTAGCTTACCCCAAAAAATAGTTACATGTCGGAGTGAGCAAAGCGAACGAGATCTTGTTTTTTACTCGACATCGTGCCACTTTTTCTTGTCTTTCTGTGTGTCCCTGTGGCTGTATCTTCGCAGATATGGCCAAATAAATAAACGGATTCGATGTAAGTCGGTATAGAAGCAGGAGTATAATTTGAAATTAGCCTCTACGACCTGTGCGCACTTGATTTTATAACTGCTACTAAACATCCAAAATGGAAGGCCAAAATGGTTATTAGCTTATGTCTTTTAAATCTTTTCGTTAGATGGGACACAAAATGGTGTGGAATACGCAGAGTAGCAAAGTTATAAAAAAAAATAGTTAAAATCAAGATGGATGACCAAAATCGTGTCCAATAAGCAGTTCGTGGCAGTTGTAACCAAACGCATGAAGTGATTCGAATAAAATTTTGCAGGAATGTTCATTGAAAGAATGCTACACTTGTTGCCAAAACTCAAAATGGCGGACCAAAATGGCGTCTAAAAAACGGTCTATGGTCTAAATCGTTCTTCGCATTGAACAAAACAACTGGTTAGGACTATTCAGAATACCACATTCATTAAAAAAAGTTACATTCATTTTTTTGTGAAAATACAAGATGGCGCACCAAAATGGCCCCCAAAAATCGATTTATAGTAGTTACAGACAAACGCGTTGATCAAAAATTGGTAACAATGTTCTTTGAAATAGGGCTTAACATCGGATGTGCATGGTTTTATGACAGTTAACAGAAACAAAAAAAATGGCGTGCAAAAAATAATTGAGGTTGTAATCGTTCATCAGATTGAACAGAGAGTACTTCGAATATTCAGAACAACATGCTCACCAATAAACGCCCTATTGACAGTTTGGGAATATTCAAAATGGCGCCAAAAATGGCATAAAAAAACTGTTTAGATGCATTACAACCAACTTTGATGGGTTATAACGATTCGAACGGAATTTGGTAAAACGTTCGTTGAAACCTGGCTGAACGATGTAGGTTGATTTTGTACCAAATGAAAACAATCAAAAATGGCAGCCCGAAATGACGTCAAAAACTTTGTCGGCAATTACGGGCCAAAAGACTAAAATTTTCTTCTTTTGAGTGCCGATTAGGGCGAGCGAGGTGTATTGCTTACAGAACTACTGTAGAAGAATACTTAGGTACGGATTTTTTTTGCCATTTTTTACTGACTGAATCGCATACTAAAATCCCACAAGGATAAACGGACCCATATCAAGTTTTTGTCATATAAAGCTGCGATATCCGAGCCAAAACGGCTGCCACTTGTGGTCCGAACTGAAATCACTCAAGCTCTACTGACAGCCACCAAAATATCCTATACTTTTGAAGATATATGTATTGCGAATGTCGTTTAAAACAGATATGAAGACCGATGAGAAGAAAGATGAATAATAAATAAATAATATAGAGACGATGCACGAGGCATCCACCCACCCAAATTCCCCATGAGGAATTTGCCGCATGAGGGAGAAAACCGGAGTACCCGGAGGAAACCCTCGTGCAACGGGCGGGAAACAACCGGAGAAAAACCCGTACATATACACTTTCCATCGCCAGAATCGAACCTGGGTCTGTACGAAGCCAGAAATGTACAGCTGGGACCAGGACGCCTATCGAATCTGACGCCCCAGTGCTCGCAACTGAGAAGACGTTATGTGTGTGAAATGCCAGGTAAATAAAGCTGTCCAGACACCGGCCTAGCAACAACATGCTAAATATCCAATATCATACCCTGCGAAGCAATTAAAGTCGTAAATAGGAAAAGACCAGCAGCAGCAAAATCGCAGCAGGAGCAGCAGCAGCAGCAAACTGCAACAGCTTACAACAAATAAAAAAAAAACTCATTTTTATGCCCAAGAATCCACTCTCACAGTATTACTTCGACTGAAGACGCCACTTTTTTTCAGTGGTGTGCGCAGGGAGGGGACAGGGGAGGGGAATTGCCCCTGTACTATTCACAATACTGGCACGCGGCTTTGAATGCGTAACAATAACAATAACGAAGCGAAACTGACGAAAAGCACATTCACATCAGTGTAGGGATTAGAGTTTGTCATAGCGACTCTTTCAGCTGCTTTGCCTTGTAGCATTTACCACAGATTCAGGCAAGGCTTTCCACCTATAGGGCAGTGACACGACGTAGTATTATTGTATATAACTCTATGGCGGAGCCAGTTACTGGGTTAGCTGCAAGGTGCGCTGGTGAGGGAACAGAAGAGCGTCCTACTGAAGCCAATACTATTAGACTGGATTTCTTAGGCCTAAAAAGCGCGACTTTTTGTCGATTTGTTGGCAGTTGCTGACATTTTTAAGCAAGTATGGAATCGTTATTTTCCAATTACAACCTAAGCAGCATAAGGGATTGGAGAAAACAACGGTTTTTTAAGCCTACGAAATCCACTCTCAAAGCACTGGTTTGAGTAGAAGTGCCGTTGTTTAACCCACCATTTCGATCTAGTGCCCCTTGCAGGTATCTCTCTCGTAGCAATATGACGTCACTTGACGCTGCACATTTGATGGAACGAACAGTACAACATATTTGCTAGTGTCAGATCTGAAAGGTGGCTTCTTGAACTTCTTTGTAGGCTATGACCACGAGTATATAAAACCAACATTGGAGAGTTGAACAAAAAGGTTTCACCTTGGGCAAATCCCAATGAATTTATTTAGGATCTGGTATGTTAAAATAAGATCTCCCGATTGTCTACGTTCGCTCACAGTAGGAAACTCCAAATGTTCAGCCGGTCTTCACAGGCAAGTTGCTTTAAATATTTGCATTGACGAGTATACCCATTCTGTCAACTTTAGCGATTGTATGTTTGTCAGTTTCGTAGAATGGACACCAAGAAAGGCTGAGAAAGGGGCAGGAAAGCGTGCAGGTTCGGAAAACAGGAAAAAGGTAGCCAGAAAAAATGTGACTAAAGACGCCATTGTTTTCAGTGGCGTGTACGCAGGGAGGAGGCAAGGGGAGGAGCATTGCGCCTGTCGTTTTCACAAAATGTCCGTTTAAAAAAAAAAATATGGCCGCTTTCTACTGACAGGCGGATCTGACTGAGTAAGGGCCTGGATGGCATAAAAAAGGCTAAGAAAGGGGGCAGAAAAAGCTAAAATGAAAGCTGAAAAGGATACCTCAGCTAGAAAAAAAAAACCACTAAAACTTACTGTGCCCTTTTACTAAACGTTGCCCTTGCCCTTTCGGGGGTCTGTGCACGCTGCTGAATATTGATTGTTCTTACCTCCAGCAAGATGGCCGCTAGCATCATGGTTGCAAGCAGCGGCGTATAGCTACTGGGTGGCAAGGGTGGCAGAATGCCACCGGCCCCCGACCTTAGGGTGCCGCCGAAAAAGTAATATTTATATTAAAAAAAAGGCTGTAAATTGCCTCTGTAAAAGCGGTAAGACGCTTTTAGCGAGGCCAGTTATCTTTTCGATCAGCTGCCACGAACGAATAGGGTGTAGTCCGTCTCTGGCGCCGATGGCCAAGCAGATCGGGCTCCTTTTCGTCGAAAGTTTCGGTGACCGTGCGGCGGTAGTTAGGTAACGTAGTAAAATCAAACAAAAACAAAAGATGGGAAAACGAACGTACTTATCCGGAGCAAAAACGCTAAAGTGAAAAAAAAAAAAAACTACCGGCAGATTGAAGCATCATTCACTTGAATGTAAAAAATATCGAGACTTTATAAAGCAAAAACTACAGCAAGTGTTATCTAGAAAGAAGGAATTCTAGAAACGTTATGTCGGGGTGATTCTTTGTCATCACGAGTTGTGCTCTTCTTCTTTTAGAACTTTAATTTGTTTATACTATAAACTGTATTTAAAAAAATGAATTCTCAGCCTCCCCGTCCGTCCGTCCCCAATCATTAAAAAAATTTGGTGGGTCCTTAAAAAAAACGCACGAGCTGAACAATTTGTTAAGTCCAAACTTTTTTCCAAGTTTTTTTTTTTTTTTCAAAAGAAGTGAAAACAGGGTCCAGGGACTGGAGTACGATCCCTAATTTCCCTGTAACATACGAAAAAAAATTCGAAAAAAAGTGTGGACTTGAAAATTTTCAGCTCGTCCGTTTTTTTATGGGCCATCCTGTATATTAAAGGGACCGGGGGGCGGGGGGGGGGAGTGCTAAAATGCCACTGGTCCTGCCTAACCGTATAGCTACGTCACTGGTAACAAGGCAAAGCATGCAGGCTGATGTTTATACACAAAAAATCCCTGACCGTGGTTTTTCCATAATACATACTAGCAATCCATCGGCGTCGAAACCTCAAACGCAGTCTCCACTCATTCCAGAACTACGTTTTATTTCATCAAGTTGATTACTGTGACGAACAGATGTTTCACATTTCGCCAGCAGATGGGGGCGATCATTTCATAAATTACCGAGACGTGTTTTAGGTAACGCGATCTCAGATGCGTTGGAGAGATAGGAGGCGACAGCAGCGAAAAGGCCTATTAAATAGCTGGAGATGAAGTAGAAGTATTAAAAAGAAATAAGAACCTTTTTGATTAACTCCCGTCCCCTCCCCCCCCCCCTCTCCCCAACCCCCAAAAATAAAAAATACCCTCAACGATCCTCCCAGCATATTTCTTGTACATATCGTAAGTCAGTTAAGCCAGTTCAAAGCAGACTTTGATGAAATTAAAACAAAAACTCGAACACGTGTGGCCATAGAAACGAAATCTAAATTGGTTGCCACGCAGCGCCACTCGGCGTGGGATTACGGAAGCAAGAAACGCCAGCCGCGGTTGTAATAAAACGTTAATGATGCAGCTGAAGACGGATAGATGAAAGGAAAACGTTTTTAGGTGCCGTGGTTATCTAAAATGAAAATAAATAAATAAATACATCGAACAGAAACTGCAGACTCGGGCATTCCCTGCCGTGCAAACAATTCTGCTCTAGAAGATTTTGATCCCAAGTTCGACTGCTAACAGTGTTTTCAACACTTAACATTGCCGAAATCCATACCATGGTCAATAAGCTATCCGGCTAGACCTACAACAATATTAGGGGGGGGGGGAGACAAAATGGCCGCCACGACTGGCCCATTCTTCGAGGTCTGTTCTGGAATAGAGCAGTGACATTTGCCGCCATATTGGCACCAGTATGGGTTTTGGAGGGCATAACTACAAGGTGCACTACATAAAAATGGAAGGAAAAACAACGGAAGAGCGGATTTCTTAGGCTTAAAATAACATTGTTTTCTCCAACAACAAAAAATCGCGCCTTTTAGGTGTAAGAAATCACTCTTCACAGCATCGGCTTCAGTATGACGCCCTTTTGTTTCTCTCTGCAGTGCCCCTTGCATCCATTAAGGCTCCAGCATAGATGTATATACAATAATACTACGTCGTGTCACTGCTCTATTGGCCATGCTAATCGCGTCTTTGTACGGTGAGTCGCGACATCTATTGGCCGCTAGTGGCGGTATTTAAAATAATAATTTTCTGTTTGGCGTAGACTTGCGTGACAAACTTGAATTATCTATAAATGTATTTTTAAATAGTTTTCTAAAGTTATCACTCAGCCACAGTTCAGCTATTTCTCTGCGTTTAGAAAGAAAAAGAGGCACGTTCGAGAAACGTTGGCATTTTGTAATGTCAGTGTCGCCTTCGGCTGACAGAAACCTACAACAGAACAGATCAATCATATAAGTGGCGTTTTCGGCGACCATATTGTGCAACACAGTCGCGTATGCTATTTTTCATCCAAGATCCGGCCTGTATCTTAGCGTTGAACCACATATTTAGGCCTAAAACAAATGAAAGGCGATACAGCAGTCACAAGCGGAACTGCGATTGGCCCGTGTTTGAATTAATCCCTATTTGAATTAATCCCTATTTGAATTAATCCTTATTTGAATTAATCCCTATTTGAATTAATCCCTATTTGAGTCAATCCCCATTTGGCTTAATCCCCATTTGAATTAATCTTTTATTTGAATTAATCCATATTTGAATTTATCCAAATTTGAATTAATCCCTTAGCATCAACACGGAAAATCACGGCATGTGTTCTTTTGTAGAATGGATTCCACAAAAAAAATCCATTAATAATTACAGCCTGTGAAGTATTTGTTGAAAAACTCCAAACCTATAAAAAAAATTTCTTGTACGAGTTACGAGTTTCGTTACTGGAAGCCCCCAAAAACGTTTTCACCACGCTATGGACTAGGGAGCATACACGTCAAAATAAGTAAATGGTATTTCCTAGCAAAACTGACCCTCTCTGTCCTTAGTATGGTAATTACAATACTTCCCTTTTGTAAGTAAATGTTTGCAAGGAACGATGTTGCTCGTTCTATTTCTAACTCGTATGAATCCCAAGTTATCGAACATTCTAGTTGAAAAGCGGGCTTCTAACTTGATATTGTGTTGTGGCTTGACAACGTAACTATGACGTGCTGCGAAACGTCCAATTTTAATTCGTATTAGACGATTTATCATTGTACTGTTATACTGTGTACGTTCTTCCAATTTTGCGATTTTCCAGTTAGACGATTAACCTCTCCCATGTCAGCCAGTTTGGTGTACAAATACAGCAAATAAAACAAAAATTTCAATACGAATCTAACTTGTACGTTTCGTAGCACATCAAACTTGCGTTATCAAGCCGCAACACAATATCAAGTTAGAAGATCGCTTTTCAACTAGAATGTTCGATACCTTGGGATTGGGGCGAGGGGTAATCGTCTAACTGAAAAATTGCATAATTGGAAGAACGTGTACAGTATAACAGTATAATGATAAACCGTCTAACACTAATTTCGTATAACAGAAAATCGTCTAACACGAAATTCGTATAATGGAAAATCGTCTAATGACCCTGCCTCACTCGCGATGCTGCGCTCGCTGCGGCTATACATATAACATCAAAAACCGCAGGTTATTGCCAAGTTTAGAGTTTATCCATTATACAACATTCCGTTTAGATGATTTTCCGTTATACGATATTCCGTTTTGATGATTTTCCAATTTTTTTTTTATTCAGGCAAATATTAGATAATTACCCCATTGGACGATTATCCAGTTACACTTTCAGCCGACGTTCCTCTGACATCACACAGACCAAAAACTTACTGCTTGTACTTTTTTTTAAAAACTTGTCAACTAGCGCTGCAGAAGGTGGCCTCGACAAGTCGAGATGCAGGTAAGAGGGTTTAAAATAGCCTTCATTCCTTCATTATCATCCGACCCCTTCCCCTTGTGCGCATTTCCGTTTCTTACGACTAACCCGACCCGGACAGCCAACGTCACGTTTCAACAACAAACGTCATCACGCGGACATTTCAACTGGTCCACAATTACAGCGGACAGCTCATTACCATTTCCAAACCAAGCGGAAAATGCCTCGAAAACGGCGCTGTCACCTTAGTTGTAAGTTAAAATCTGAGTTTCATTTTCGTCGCTGAAAAAAAAAAAAAGAAGCCACATGGCGCCTACGTTGTAGCGGGAACAAGGTGGAAGAAAAGGTGTTCCTATAATGAGGTTTCTATCTCTGAATTTGGCCTAATGGAGATTTAAATAACTCACGCTGCTTGTTTTTTTTTTAACTTTCCGTTTTCTTTTGTTCGAGTACTAAAAAGAAAAAAAAAATAAGGGACGAAATAAATTTGTGAGTTAAGCCGAGAGGGGAATCTCATTTTTCTGTGACTACCCCTTTTCAATCCGTCCCCCTTTCAAGATGGGGGGGGGGGGGGCGCCGCCGGATCCGGAAAAGAAAAAGTCGGCGTAGAATAAAGAAAGACATGCCGTGATTAATTCTGCGGAAATACGCTTGGTCGAAGGCAAACCTTAAAAAGACATTTCATGAAATTAAAAGTAAAACTAATTTAAAAAGACGAAAAAAAAAATGTAAGGAAAAAACATAGACAAACAGTTTCTTTATTCGTATAGCTGAAGGGCTGCAGTTTTAACTTCGCAGGAAGGAAAAAAAGGTTGATCTTCCATACAAATTGCGTCCGGGGAAACGGACCTAAGTAAAAGATTGATGCAGGGGGCCGTATTTATAAATTTCACCTCATAACCAAATTGAAGCATATTGCCAGTCAAAAAACGGTGTCACTTTCCCTGCCAGAAATTTGTCTATTGATCGCGTACTAAATCCGTCCAATCACAGACGATTGAGAGTGGTAAGACTTCAAGAGCTGTCTTATCAGTAGTAATAGCCTTCTAGCTTTTGTCAATAATACGGCTACTGTTTTCGCGCGAAGCCAGTAACCTGACATTAACACTAACGAATGCTAATTATTTTGCAACAATAATTTCAAATTAATTAGCACGAGTTAGTTTTAGTCTGCTTACAGGCTGAGTGCGAAAACATTTTTAGGTGTATTATCCAGAAAAGCTAAAGGGCTATTTTATTGGAGTATATCCCACTTAAAAATAAATAATAACAAAAGTACTAAACCTTGCTTTTGGTTATTAATATTTAAAACGTAATGCTACGTTTTATTAGCTTACTAGTGTATCAGTTCGTCAAATTATTTGTATCCAACGTGAAGTTAAAGGCGATGCTGCGTCGACAACTTCCTCCTGTAAACGCGCCACATCAACCATGCGTTGCTGAAATCCACCGAGAGATGGCTCTATGTGTGTACCTATACTAATATTTATTTGTTTGCTAATAATTACCATGAGATCGAAAATCTAAAAGACTAAAGCGTTAAATTTTAAATATTTATTTTATATTATTATTATATTATTTTATTTATATTATTTATATTATTTTTATTTTTATTTTATTTTATATTATTTTATATTTATTTTTTATTTTTTATTTTTTAATATTTATTTTAATAAATCAGTCCGTCGGTTGTACTGCAGTAAAAATTGTTTTCTTGTTGTCGTAAATCGACGCTAGCATCGTAGCACGCATCGTATGTGGTGTCACGAGGCACGAGGAGAAGAACAACTGCGTCCGCGTTGTTGCCATGGTTGCTACGTACAGACAGCGCGAAAGTCACTCTCTTCAGTAAAGGCGAGAAGCAGCCAGCAGATTTAGTTTTAACCAAGTAAACGCTAGTACAGTGAGCGAGAAAATTGTCGTTGCGTAAAACCCGTCCTTAGTTTATAGTAAATCTGCGACAGGCTGAATATGCTGTCAGTGTTTCACTGCAACCCTGAATCAGTTTGAACTGCATTTAACCAGTTAACACCCCAAATATTGTCGCAATTGCACGAAACCCCAAGTAAGGGCACGTTTACTGAACGTTTCGCCTTTGCATTCTCGCAGTGGCAATTTAATCGCAATTTAGTGGCAATTTAATCGAGGTGGCAAATGTGTTGTTGCCATGGTAACAACACTACCTGGATTACCTAATATGGTATCATTTGAGTGAATGCTTGCAATCGGATAGTCCGTTACAATAAGATAAAGAATTCCACCTGACGAAACAGTCGCGTCTGAAATCACATTATTGAACGTTTTCGTTGCGAGCCGGCAGAGCTAAAGCCGCGGCCATGTTGGAAATTCCGATGATTTCTAGCTTCTAGCTGCGAGAATGCAAATGCGAGTTGTTGTATAAATGCGCCCTAAGCCTAGCACTCATGGTATTAGATTTAAGGCCCTATATAAGCCTAGGTAAGAGTCGTCCATTTAAGTCAGGGGAGCCTGAACAACTAAACGCTCATAATAAGTCATTAAACTATCACAAGGATTGAACCAGGACTGACTGCCTTATTTTCCATCAACTTTGCCCAATTCAGATGTCATTCTAACCCGGTTGGTGGTCCCTTTAACTGTGGTGTTGGCGTTTGGGAACCATCGGACGTACCCAGACATCTCCAAATGGGCATTTCACTGTTCCAATAGAAATAAATGTATTATTGGTTACTTGCTTCTGCACGATCCATCGTTCGTTACAAGTTATAGATGATTCACTTTGCAACGTACGATGGTTCGGACAGGAGCGAGCAATCCATAATAGGTTTATTTGCATTAGAACAGTGAGAAGACCATATGAGGAAAAACCATCTTTCTTGAACCAGGGTATAGCAAATAACTTAATTCTAAGAGGGAAAATCTTCAATGTTTAATAAATGTGATCTTAAAGTTAAGCTTAGCCTAATAGCATGCTCTCGCGAACGAGAAAATGTTGTTGTAGACTATAAACGCGTCCTAACGGAAGGTAGGATATGAAAGGAAGGGCACGCCAATACATTGGTTATTTCGCCCATTCTTCAAA
Organism: Lithobius niger; assembly: GCA_023313725.1. Taxonomy (NCBI): domain Eukaryota; kingdom Metazoa; phylum Arthropoda; class Chilopoda; order Lithobiomorpha; family Lithobiidae; genus Lithobius; species Lithobius niger. The sequence continues at coordinate 4,909 of JAHWFP010245377.1, read as the reverse complement.
AAATCTAGCCTAACTTAGGCCAACAATACAACATACAGCTGAAAGGGGCTATTTTCAAAGGGTTATTTCAAAGGGGTATTAGAAAAGCGGATAGAGGGGGAGCGAAAGTGATGGCAGAACAAGAAAGGCAGATGCGTCTAAAGAGCTAAAAAATTAAAAAGCGGAAGATGCAGTTGCAGAGACATAAAGAATAGTCGGCGAAGATGGGATTGAAGAGCTACTGAGAAATAAACATCGGGCATAGTGAGGGTTTTGGTTTTAGATTTATTTAACTAATACAAAAAAATATCCGAAAAAAAAATCAAGCCTAAGTTGTCTATATACGGGTATTTACGCCACGCCTCCCCATCCCCTTTAAGAAGACATTAAAACAAGATAAAAGAAAGAACTAAAACCACACAAAAAAACCTGTAAGGCGTAATCCTGCATCCCATATTTCATCCTTTACAAGCGTGACCTCCCTCTTAGCCGTAAACAATGAGGGTTAACCATGTCCTTTTCAACCATTTTTATCTAGCTGTTAAAAAAAGGCATTCAGCCACGATTCACAGCAGCCAGACGCGCTACGAAATTCCTTCCCAACCATTACCACTACGTAGCATTACTCAAAACCAGGAACATCCGGAATACAGGGGCGCATCGACGACAAAATATTCTTGGAAGGGGGGGGGGGCGCCCCCCGTCTAAGGCTAAAAATCCGACTGGATCCCCGAATCTGAATATCTGAAGATCGTCCCTTTTTTGTAATTGTTGCTATTTCCTTTTTTTGACACCAATTTTTGGTAGTTTTCGTTCCGACTCCCGTTATTTCCGACGAAGCCAGTTTTTCCACTTCAGAATTTTGGCTGGGGAGTGCCCCTTCATTCCAAACCCATCCCCATATTCTCGATGCTGCCCCGAATATGACGTTTGTGTAAGGAAGAATCTCAACTAAAATACGCAAAATCGTGATTGCACTCATCCTCTGCCGCCGCCCCCCCCCCACCTTTATTTTAGTCGTATCCCACGCAAATTCTGCGTTTGCAACATTTATGAGCAGGTTTGACTGAATGTAACAAGCCTTTGTCACGCAGGAAAGCCAACGTAGAAGCAACCACCTTTAAACAAGCTGGTAAACGGTTTGGTCAGTGACGGGTAAGGTGGTACACCAAAGCTACCAACACTTACTGACTGATCGATTATAGGGCACTAGCGGAATCCTAATAATATTATTGGCTAACAGAGGAAGGCGTTAGATGCACCGTATGAAACATTGGTACTGTTCGCTAGCTCATGTGTATGTTCATGTTTCACCAAATTAAGTTTTTCCCCTAAACTATTTGCGCACGCATGGCTAACAAACGCTGATTTTCGTTTGCTTCGCTCACTCGATCAGCGCATCTTGTGAATCAACTTATGGGATGCACGGTTTTAAAAATTTGTGTGCAAGTATCATTCCGCGAAACAATTTTTCGCTGGCTAATAATGTTATATACTTCCTTGCTGAAGTCCGTTCTACACACGGATGGGACTGGATTCATCGCTTTAAAAGTTGGCGTGGTCAGGTCTGTCTTTTGAGCATCAATGCGGCGCCAAATTAAGTTTCTTTGAAAACTCTTTCATCTGGCTTTGTCATTATTTTTGTCTGGAAAAAGCAAGAAAGTAAATCGCTAACAACGATAAGGGCACGTTTATGCAACAACGCGCTTTTGCATTCTCGCAGCTAGAAGCTAGAAATCACCTCAAATTCCAACATGGCCGCGGTTTTATGTCTGCCGCCTCGCAACGAAAACAGCAAATAACGTGAGTTCAGAAGCGTTTGGGAAAATTGTTTCGTCATGAGGAATTCTTTATATTATTGGCGCGGATTATAAGACTGCAAGTATTTAATTACACGATGTCAGATTTAGCTAATCCATTTAGCGTTGTTACCATGGCAATGTCACCTTTGCCATCGTGATTGAGTTCTAGCTGCGAGAATGCAAAGGCGAGTCGCTGCGTAAACGCAACAAGACCTTCTCGCTTGCCGAACGCTATTTGCTAGGCAACCGTTACTTATTTACGATTAATTTCCCGTTTCTGTAAAATGAATGCGGTAATAGGCAACAAATTAAACGTATTAGAAATAACAACACGGATGAAGAACAAAGTGCAACAGTCATTTTAAACATTGGTACAATATTGTTGCCATTTCACGCTATTTCCAAAATTTGCTATTCTCGCTGAAAAATCAGCTTCTAGCAGCGATCAAACGACGGCAGAATAAGTAGTTACTCGCAGCGACTATTCAAAATCCAACATGGCGTCCATTTCGGGGTTGTCGAATCGAAGCCAACTCATCGAATACCGGCATTCAGAAATCTGTCCGTCGTCTTGTACAGCAGTAAAAATAGTTTTCTAGTTGTCATAAATCGACGCTGTCATGTTGCACGCTTCGTACGTCGTGTCGCGAGGCACGAGGGGGAGATTTGCGTCCGCGTTGTTGCCATGGTTACTACATATAGATAACTTGAAAGCCACATTCTTCAGTAAAGGCGAGAAGCAGCCAGCATATTTAGTATTAACCAAGTGAAAGCTAGTAAGCGAGAAATTTGTCGTTGCCTAAATGAGCCCTTAAGGCGCGTTTTTACGCAACGACAGTTTTCTCGCTCACTAGCTTTTACTTAATCGATACTAAGTCTGACGGCTGTTTCTCGCCTTTACCGGAGTATGCGGCTTTCGAGTTGTCTGTACGTATTAGTAACCATGGCAACGACGCAGACGCAAATCTTAATTCTCCTCGTGCCTCGTGACACGGCGTACGATGCTTGCAACATTTGAGCGTCGATTTATGACAGCACGAAAACAATTTTCTGCTGCAGTACGAGACGACGGACTATTTTTTTGTATGCCGGCATTCGATGGTTTGTCTTCGATTCGATAGCCACGAAATGGACGCCATGTTGGATTTTGAATTCTCGCTGCTAGAAGCTATTTATTCTACCGACGTGTGATCATTGCTAGAAGCTGTAATTTGAGAAAGAATAGCACATTTTGGAAATAGCGTGAAACTACAACAATCTTGTAGCAATGTTAAAAATATTACTGTAGCACTTTGTTCTTTATCCGTGTTGTTATTTATAATTACAATTTGTAATCTATTACCGCATTTATTTAGTAGCAACGGGAACTAATCATAAATAAATAAATAACGGTTGACTAGCAAATACAGTTCGGCGAGCGAGAATGACTTGTTGCGTAAACGCGCCCTAAGCATCGTGCTCCGTCAGCTTAAAGTGATTGTTAAAGGGATTCAAGCGATCGTTAGATTCTTACTTAACTCTTAACGCTCGCTTACAAAACCCTTTGAACTCACGAACTCTTACAAGTAGTAGAAGTCTTGATTTCTACGATCTTATTATTTAGATCGGGAGAAATAATACATGCCGATATTGACGTTTCCGAAGCTGATTATGCCCCATCAATCAAGCCATGGACACAGAATAGAAATTCGATGCAAGGGATATGCCTTCGGCGTGGGAGGGAAAACAGTTGCACAACATCCTTAAACAAGTTCGTTCTTAGATAGTTTGCAGCCTTGAGGCAAAGATATATTCCAGGAAGATCAAGAACTCTTTCAAAAGACAAAGACCTCTTTCCCAAGATCACGACCTTTACCCAAATGACCGAAACCTCTTAAGATTCAGAAACCCAAAAGGCCTATGGAAGCAATAAATTCGTTTACGTTAGACCGTTTGCTTCCGTAAAGACTTCTTTTTCAAATACTTACGTAGAAAATTAAATTTATTTAAGACAACTCTGCAAAAGACCTCTTCCCAAAGGCTTCCCAAAGAAACAGAAAATCTATGTATTTACCAAAATACCAAGACCTCCTCCCAAGGATCTTTCAAGCAGAAATTCACTTATTGAAGATCAAGGCCACGAGCTCTTCCAAAAGCACTAAACGCAACAAATTCATTTATTTAAGACCAAGAGCTCTTCCTAAAGACCTAGAAGCAGTGAATTCATTTATTTAAGACCAAGAGCTCTTCCTAAAGACCTAGAAGCAGTGAATTCATTTATTTAAGACCAGAGCTCTTCCTAAAGACCTAGAAGCAGTGAATTCATTTATTTAAGACCAAGAGCTCTTCCTAAAGACCTAGAAGCAGTGAATTCATTTATTTAAGACCAAGAGCTCTTCCTAAAAACCTAGAAGCAGTGAATTCATTTATTTAAGACCAAGATTAAGACGACTTCCAAAACACCAAGCAGAAACTTTATTTATTTAAGACCAAAATCCCTTCCCCAAAGACACAGAAACAGAAAATGGAAGCAGAAGCAGCATGGGAAGCATTCATTTTACGGGACCAACATAGGTAGTACCTATGAATGATTTCAACAGCTGGCCCCTTACAAGCGTGATAAAATCTGCTTCGATCTCACCCCTGTGCATTAAAGAAAAGAACAGCCATGTGCTCGTGCTTACACCGGTTGTGACGTGATATCATAGAAATTTCTACCAAACTTGCCCCCTTTCCGTCTGAGACAGAAAAGGAGAAGGACATTAATCCGATCGGACATTAATGTCCTGTTGTGCATAAATGATTCCACGCAAGATGTGTCTGGAGGGAGATATATCCGGATTGTGACAGTTTCGGACGAAGAGGGGCGGCGCACCGTAATTTTTTTTTTTTCAGAGAGCAAAATTTGTATGCTTATGTTTTTTTATATGTGCAAAATTTAACTCCTAACAAAATTGTGTACCCAATAATTCCCGAATTATTTCCTTCCCCCATCAGTGACAAAGGAATGACGGTGGGAAAAGGGAAGGTTGGATGGGGAGCAGCATTTTCTAAGAGGTGACCTAAAGATGTCTATCTTCGTTTTACTAGGAGGGAGTAGCAGGACACTGACCTAGAAGTCTGTATCTTCGTTTTACTAAAAGGGAATA
>JAHWFP010245376.1:0-12796 GCA_023313725.1 Lithobius niger | reverse complement strand
TAGGTAGATGAGTGTTAGACAATTATCCCATTAGACCATTTTCCATTTAGACTTTCGTCCGATGCCTCTTATTGGGGGGTACCTAACAAATTTCAGCTTGATACAGCCGATACAACGTCAACGTTGGCTTGTTGTTTGTTCGTTTATTCTAATAGGGCAGCGTCAAGTGACGTCATATTGCCTACGAGATAGCATCTGGAGGGCATAACTACAAGGGGCACTAGATTAGAATATAAGGGAAAACAACAGCATTTCTAGTCAAGACAGTGCTTTGAGAGCGGGTTTCTTAGGCTATAAAAACGTTGTTTTCTCCAACACAAAAATCGCGCGTTATAGGCTTAAGAAATCCAGTCTAATAGCATTCATTGGCTTCAGTAAGACGACCTTATTTTCCCCCTCCAGTGCCCCTTGCAGCTAACCCATTTACCGGCTCCACCATAGACTTATATACAATAATACTACGTTATGTCACTGCCCTATACTGACTATTAGTTGAATTTCTTTAACAGTTGGTATACAGTCAGCAGTGATAAAGTGAATAGCGCAATACAGTCAGCAGTGATTATACTGTGATCACAGTGAATAGCACAAACAGTCAGTTTTTCACTACTCAACTCCATCGTGGTAAATACGACCTCCATACCAAAAAAGGTATTGAAAAAGGGGGAGTAGTGATTTACACAAACGATAATGGCGTTTGGACGATCAAATAATTTGCTCAGCTGCCCCTGACGCAAAAAAGTGTGTCTGCACTGCACGGTCGAGCGAAATTCGTTGGAAAGGAATGCCAAAACGCATAAATTATTGTGCTGGAGCCAGTAACTGGGTTAGCTGCAAGGGGCACTGGAGGGGGGAAAGAAGGGCGTCTTACTGGAGACAATGCTGTTAAGAGTGGATTGCTTAGGTCTACAACGCGCGATTTTTGTCGATTTGTCGGCAGTTGCTGACATTTTTAAGCAAGTGGAATCTTTATTTTCCAATTACAACCAAGCAGCATAAGGGATTGGAGAAAACAACGGTTTTTTTAATCCTAAGAAATCCGCTCTCAAAGCACTGCCTTGACTGGAAGTGCCGTTGTTTAACCGTCCATTTCAATCTAGTGCCCCTTGCAGCTATCTCTCTTGTAGCCAATAAGACGTCACATGACGCTGCTCTATCTGAAGTATAGCCATATTAGCCTCTTATCTCATTTCGCCGTTCCATTTGTGATTTCGTTTGCTTCATCGTTGTAGTTCGTATTCAAGTAGACTAAATCCTCATTTTTATGCCGCTCACAGACGAAGTTAAAACGAACAGCTCTGAATCCTGAGGAGCAGCAGCTTCATGTTTCCGTAAAAGTCTGATATTTTTGGTATTACAGAATTTCTGGCGCGATGCTCAGTAACGACTGTGTATTTCAGGGTGTGCGATGCTAACTATCGACTGTGCATGCCAGAATGTGTTTCATTCAGAGTGTGTTTCACTCAGCCATGGCTAATTAGAGTAAACGTTGGTGACGTCATTGCCCTAAAATGGGAATCAACGAGAATGAAGGCAAACTGTACTCTTAAGTGAGATATACCATACAGATCTATGGTTTGTCTGTCGCTGACCAATCAACGATGAGTATAGCTTTGATTTCCGTAATTACTGAGTAGGAAAGTGTGGTCTTTTCAGTGTATGGTGCTCATTTTGTGAAAAAAAAAATCCCCATTAAAAGTCGCGTAATTTTTATGCATTTTTTATAATCGCGATGGGGTAAAATTCAGATAAGAAGACATCAGACCATATCATTTGTAATCCATTATCTTTTGACGGTTTTATCAATTTTGACTATCTCTAAACGGCCCGTTATTCAATTTTGTTTGTGCCCCCCCCCCCCTCCCTGTCTTGTGTGATAGTCTCAGACACATTTTTTTTTGCTTCGAAATTAAATCTACATACACAGACTGGAAACTTTCCACACGACCTGTCAACTTACGGCTACCATTATCTTTAGTTTTCTTTTTTAATTTTCTTTCGTTTCTTTTTTATTTTCATTTTCTACGAAACCACTTAGTAGGCAGACATGGGCTATAACTTTTGACAACCTCGTTTACGTTATTTTACATCTTTAAACATTTTCCCTGTCTTTGTGAGACTCAAGAAGAGTCATTGAGTGCGCAGGTGTGCCTTCTTGGTGTACGGCTCTCTCCACAGGGCACCAAAGGATTATTTCTCTTCAATTATTATCTGTCTCGTTTTTGAGAGAAATCACTACTGGCACCTAAGGACAAGGACAGTGGGTCAAAGAGATAGCCGCCGCTGTTGCTATGGACACAATAAGGAAAATGGAGACTTATTTTTTTCTCTCCTTAAAATGTTAATTTTGTGGAGTCTTATGTCACCAGAAGAGCAGTTTTGAGCCATGAGAAAGACGGGAGTACTGGAAGGGGAAAAACCTGGATTAGTCATGGATTAAGAGGGAGTAGAGTTAATATCTGTACTATTTGTTCGCATGCTAAGGAAGTGCAGCAGTAGTACGGTTGCACTCTACTAGAGGGCACTATGGTGTTATTAGGTTCAATCAGGGCACTAGGATATAATTAGGCCTATGTTATAGTTAGGCATTATGCGAGTACTATGGTGTAGTTACGTACATAAAGGACACTGTGATGTAATTAGGCATGTGTTGTACTTAAGCACAACGAGGACACTATGGTGTAAATAGGTACATAGATGTGCACTATGATGTAATTAGGTGTTGTAGTTAGGCAGAATGAGGGCACTGTGGTGTAATTAGGTACATAGATGGGCACTATGATGTAATTAGGTGTTGTAGTTAGGCACTATGAGGGCACTATGGTGTAATTAGGTACATAGAGGGCACTATGATGCAATTAGGCATGTGTTGTAGTTAGGCACTTTGAGGGCACTATGGTGTAATTAGGTACATAAATGGGCACTATGATGTAATTAGGTACGTGTTGTAGTTAGGCACACAAGGGCACTATGATGTAATTAGGCATGTGTTGTAGTTAGGCACTAAGAGGGCACTATGGTATAATTAGGTACATAGAGGGCACTATTACATAATTAGGCCTATGTTGTAGTTAGGCATTACGAGGGTACTACGGTGTTGTTAGTACATAGATGGGCACTATGATGTAATTAGACATGTGTTGTAGTTAGGCACTACGAGGGCACTATGGTGTAATTAGGTACATAGATGGGCACTATGATGTAATTAGGCACGTGTTGTAGTTAGGCACTACAAGGGCACTATGATGTAATTAGACATGTGTTTAGTTAGGCACTGCGAGGGCACTATGGTAAAATTAGGTACATAGAGGGCACTATTATATAATTAGGCCTATGTTGTAGTTGGGCGTTACGAGGGTACTACAGTGTAATGAGGTACATAGAGGGCACTATGATGTAATTAGACATATGTTTTAGTTAGGTACTACGAGGGCACTATGGTGTAATTAGGGACATAGAGGGCACTACGATATAATGAGGCAAATTCCAAACTTACCTTTCGGTAAACAAGGGAAATGAGAAATTACCCTTCACCCATTAACGATAAATACGTTTTAGTTTTCATAACAATAGACAGTTTGCACGGGCAATCACATTGTCAAGGAATTTGCTATTCAATTGTTATCTTGAGCGGGATATTCAGCCGGATAATGTCCTAAACCTTGGGCCATTCCTTAAATACAACGTACAGGTGCTGTGCATCATACTACACTGTTCAGGTACCTAATCAAGCACGTTTTTTGGGCACCATCCATTACTTATTTACCCTACCCTTATGTACCATTTTTTTAGCCCTATTTTCCTTATGTACTCATATTTACCCTTATGATGTACCATTATTTACCCTATTCTGTCATTAGTTGGGTAATCCTACCTCTAATAAGTGCTGACTTATAATTGCTTAAAAATCTTAACACGAAAACCAGTCAGACTCGAAGTTGCCAGATACTTTCACCCTAGCTTAGACACTCTTACAGACGTTAATCAATGTCAAAAAGGAAGAAAAAATTATATCTACACTTATACAGTACGTATGTATGTACTTGTTTCGCCCACACGCGGATTAATGAATTCCTCTTTTTATCGACTGTCCTGACCATTATAAAAGAAAATAATAATAAATAATTAAATAAATAAAGTCATCTTTGCCTACAAATGAGTCTTCTGCAAGTGACAAGAATCTCATTTGAGGTGGAGTCATAATTTGCAGCATTTTGTTAACAAGCCTCAAAAGTTAGAAGGGTGACATAAAAATTGAAATTGCAGCAATTAAATTAAACTTGAAAAGAATTCGTTTTTTACCCCTACCATTTGCTCAATGGCATGTCTACCCACACCTGTCCCGTTGAAGGCTAAACCAATTTTAGTCGGCCAAATATGGAGGAAAGTAGGGTGTGTGTGTGTGTGGGTTTAAAGCGTAATAGCTACCCCTTCCCCCTCAATTACAAAAATCCTTCAAAACAACGACCTTCTGCAGGCAGACGTAGGGGTAATAACGTGAGAACGGTAAAAAAAAAGTAAATACTTTTATTTTCCATTTATCTGGGTTGGGTGGCAACGTTAAAATAGAGGTAGCTGTAAAATTGTGAATTCTTCGTTAATGGGTAAATACTGTGATTTACATTGTTTATTACAATAATAGGTTTTTATTTTAATTCTTAAGGGACTGGTCATTATTTATCGCTGGAGGGCGGGGAGCAGGGGAAATTGGGGCCATGAATTTTTGGATCCTCTCGAGGGGGTGGTCATACATTTTTCAGGTTCCATCAAGAGGGGGGGGGGGGGGAAAAAAAAAAAAACAAAAATTAAAAAAAAAATAATTTTTGGACCAAAAAAATGGCACGTTCATGTTTAAAAATTTTTAAAAACACTTTATCCCCCCCCCCCCCCAGACCCCCAAGATGCGAGTGTTTGCAAGGTTTTGAGGCTATTAGTATCAATACTGCAAGCATATTCTTTACGAAGAACTTTTTAGAAAAGCCTTGGCACCTGGCTTCTTGGCTTCTTCTGTCTTTCACGTGCTGACTATGTCATGGATGAGGGCGTGCAGGTGTACAAGCAGTGTGTTCATCATACTTACATGAATCTCGACAAGCGATGGGTGTAAGAAACATTTTATGCAACATTTTTAACCCAACGTGTCTTTTCGTTAAAAACGAGAGACCTTTCCTAAACAACTAATGGTTTCTGTATGTGTGGAGATTTACTTACTTAATTCGGCTACAGCACTAATCTTGGCTAAAGGAAATCATCTGCAGACAGTATCAATAGGTATACGAAAAGCACTTTTTTTTGGGGGGGGGGAGGGATCACATTATTTTTGGACCTTGAGTGGTGGGGTCCAGATATTTTTCAGGGTCTTGAAGGGGGGGGGGGGGGTGTCATCGAAAATTTGGTGGTCACCTTTTAATTTCCTCCACTCCACCCCGGCCATAAATAATGACTGCATTACTGCATCACCAAAACATGACACGGAGGCTGCCATTGTTTTGCTGGAACGCGCAAAAATTAATGCCGACAGACGAATCTCTTTGATTTCGACTCGCAGCCGATTGAGATAGCTGTATTGACTGCGAGGAGCTCAAGCGTCTGACGGCCTTAGCTGGCCACTACACTGCCGGCCAGCTAATGCCGGCAGACTCTTGAGCTCCTCACAGTCAATACAGCTATCTCAATCGGCTGCGGGTCGAAATCGAAAAGTAACATATGTAGCCATTAATTTCTGAGCGTTCCAGCAAATCAATGGCGACCTCCATGTCGTGTTTTGGTGATGCAGTAATTAAATTGTTATATCGGACGAAAGTAACGTATTCTTACCGCATGTCTTGTGTTTAGTTATTGTGTAAGTGATCCAAAAGTCAAACATGCATGTCAAAATGGATATAATTGCCCTTTAACTTTCGAACTATTAGTCAGTACGACTAACTTGGCTAATAACTTGGCTAATAGGATTAACCTTGGCAGCCTTTCCCTGGTTGAATGATATCACTACTCTCAAAGGCTAACACGTTTTGGAAACGTTGCGGCTTCTCTTGTACCAGTTTTAGTGTTGGGTGGATACAATAATCAGAAAGAATTTGGGATTTTACCAATTTTTGTACAATCCCTTGCAACTAGATGCTACTGTTAGCAAAGTGTTAAATGTGTAATTCTCCTGGTTGTCTTTCCTGTTTTGCAACTTTACTGCAGACACATGTAAATGTTGCAAGGACATACATTTTCCTATTTTTCCCCTCACGAGAAACGGTCTTGCTACTGTCCCTCTAATCCATGGAAATATTTAAAAAGCTATTTTGCGCAGAATGTTCGAATATGGTGACAATGCCTTCTAAAGGTACACCGGCCTGCCTTATAACAGCCACTCGCCGATCGTATCCGCGCATGTTAACATTGTCAAGGTCAACTGAGATAGCAGCTGTGTTCCTCGTAGCGAAGAATGCAGCTACTGTCTCAGTTGGCATTGCACCTAACAGACGAACCGGCTTGAACGCATTAATTGTGTCGTCCGTCACAAACCCATACGATTTTCGTATTTTAAAATCACACTTTATTATTTTTTAGGTTGGTATCTTATAATGTTTATTTGGTGATCTATTGACATAAATAGTTTTAATTTTAGCTGCATTAGTCTTTTAGATTTGTGATCTTTTAATTATCAGCAAACGATTAATAGTAAAAATTTGTACATGCAAGCACGCACAGTTGAAATGTCAAGGCTACTGTAAGTGCGCAAAGGGTCATATACCTGCGGGATGCAGTAAATTCACTTCCCAATTATTCAACAGAAAATATCGTAGACGCCACATTTTTAAACGGATTTTTAGCTAGAGATTGACTAACGGTAAGTAAATAGAACTTTGGGGCCGTACTTGATGTGAACGATCGAGAAAATGGGACTGGGAGGAATGTCCTTTTAACTGATTTAACGTACATGCGTGTTCTTTCCTTTTCTTTTTTCCAAAAGAGAACAATATTTGACCAGAAAATACAAAACTAAAACGTCTGAAAAACGCTGGAATTATTTAAACTGCATTTATGTTAACACACTTGCAAACAACAGCAACTAGTGTAGGAAATGGTATTAAGATTGATAAATTTCAAAGTCTTTCTTTTTATCATATAAAATGCTGTATGTAATAGGTTTCAATTTTTCTCTTTCCATTTACAAAAATTAAAAAAGGCCTGTTATTGTAATAAACACGATAAAATCAACTAATTTGACTTTAAATACCGATGGTACGGATGATTTAATTCGGTTTTCATTCATTATCACTTACTTCTGTTAAATGAAATATGTGAAAATTGCTTACTGCGCAATTTTGACTTATTTCATTTAACGTTTGAAGTATTTATTAGTCGGTGGGATTAGCTTGGCGAAACAGCTTGGCGGGAATCCTTCACAAGTTTTGTTTTGGGGTCTTGGGGTCTTGGTCTTGGGGTCTTGGTTTTGGGAACGGTCTTCAGAAATTTTAGTGCAAAATCTGACTAATTTCACTACTAGATTTATAATTTTCTCACATTGCTTCCCTCCTGCGGTAAGGAAAATGGAGGGGGGGGGGGGGGAGGTCGACGATATTTTCCACGGGTCGGGGTTGCAAAGGTTGTGAATAGTGTGACTGAAGATAGATGATTCAAAAAGGGCGAAATTTGAGTGATGCAATTAGTGTGCGGCTCCGTATTTTCCCGTTACCTACCCTACATCGCGGCTGGAATGAAGCTTCCCTGTACGACAGTACCGGGCCTTTAGTTTCGTTTTCAGTTGTTTTCTTGGAGCGACGTAACAGAAATTCTTGAATTATTACAAATAAATAAAAGAAAAATAAATTAAGTGCTCGGAACATACGACCGACAGAAAATAAACTGATGATTCTTACCACATTGCTTTCTAAATATGTCGTTCAACTTAATTTTATCAGTAGCCATTTATGGATAATACTGGTATTACGGTATACAGTAAATCATTAATTTAATACGTTTTTAACCTACATCTTAATTTATTTACAGTAAATTACATTTAGTATTTTTCGTTTAATTAGCTTCAACTATCAGATTGGTAAAATTATGTCTCAACTAACGCAAAGTGAAAAGAAACGAAAGCAAAATGAAAAGAAACGAAAGCAATTTGAAACATAACGAAACCAAAATGAAAGAAAACGAAAGCAAAGTAAAAAAGAACGAAACCAATTTTAAAAACCTGTAAAATGTAGCGTCTAGGAGATTTCCTGTTGAATAACAATAAACTATATTTGGATGCTATATGATGCTTTACGCGCTTACAATAACCAAGACGTTTCATCTCTGTGTACGCATGTACTAATTTTCTGATAATTACCATGAGAACAAAAATCTAAAAAGACTAATGCGGTAAAAATTAAAATTAATTATTCCAATAGATCGCCGGAGCAAAATTATAAGACACTAGCCTAGAAGATTATAAATTGTGATGTTAAAATACGAGAATCATTCCGGTTTGTGACGACACAATCAATGCGATCGTGCAGGCTCGTCTATTAGGCTCAATGCCAACCGAGAACGTCGCTGCGTTCTTTGCTATGAGGAACTCAGCTACTATCTCAGTTGACCTTTACGATGCTATATGCGTGGATGGCGATCAGCGCGTGGCTGTTACAAGGCAGGCGGAATATTATAAGGCAGGCTGGGTGCCCCTTAAAGTGATTGAGCAATCCTGCAATACACAATCACCACAAATTAATTGCTTGGTACGGTATTTCCAAAGGTGACGAATTGACATTTCAAGTTTACCACACGACGGATGTGTTCGTGAAATATAGTCAAGGAAGTCAACAAATACCTTTCCAAACGAATTTACCTGTTTGGCTGCTGCTTCCTCGTCCCTTCCGTCTCCTACAACCACGTATGTGCATTTCCGCCCAAACCTCGACACAGTTCGCTCGAAGCAGCTTTCCTTGCCTGCAACAATAAAGAAAAAGTGTGGAATAAACAGGGTTGGTGTGACATTTATTACATATCTCATTAAGATAAACCAGAATACCTTTAATTAAACTTAAAAAGCACTTGTAGAATGCTACAAAGTAAAAGCCGGAAATGAACAAAAAAACTGACGACCCAAAATTTACTAAGTCCAACTTTTCTAGTTAGCACCCCTCAGAACCAGGAGAGGACAGAAATTTTCCCGTTTCGTTAGCTTTGATTCCCGTCCTTTCCTGGATCTGAGGGGTGCTAACTACAAAAGTTGGACTTCGTGAATTTTGGGTCGCCAGTTTTTTTTTTAGACCATCCTGTATTATACATAAAACTCGAAGGTTTGGCTCATTTCAGATTCATTATTAATAGAGCAGTGACACGACGTAGTATTATTGTATATAACTCTATGCTGGAGCCTTAATGGGTTAGCTGCAAGGGGCACTGCAGAGAGAAACAGAAGGGCGTCATACTGCAGCCGATGCTGTGAAAAGTGATTTCTTAGACCTAAAACGCGCGATTTTTGTTGTTGGAGAAAACAACGTTATTTTAAGCCTAAGAAATCCGCTCTTCCGTTGTTTTTCCGTCTATTTTTATGTAGTGCACCTTGTAGTTATGCCCTCCAAAACCCATACTGGTGCCAATATGGCGGCAAATGTCACTGCTCTATAGGCTGTTGCAAGTAAAAACAAATTACAAATAACACAAGAAAACCGAGAGTCGAGTTGTTAAGAAAAAGGTCCATGTTAACAAGGCAGAATTTGCTGGGACGTGTTAAAAACCAGACAGAATCGTAAATTTTTTTTACGGTTCTGTCCGTTTTTAACAAGTCCAAGCAAGTTGTGCCTTGTTAAGATGAACATTTTACTTGCATTTTACGTGGCTTTCTTGCGTTATGTGTCATTTGTTTTTACTTGCTATACTCTTCATGATAGCTCTCTGATGTGAGCCGAAAATTCGAGTTTTTTAATATATATTTCTGTACTTTCCGGCTTCTATTTTGTAACAGCTTTAAGACTGAACTAGAGGAAGCCCGTGGTATGCATGGGGCCGGTCATTAATTAAGTTTACGGACACATTTCCCGGAACATTTTTCTGGCACTCTTCCCGACGACTTGTGAGATTGATCGACCACTCATGCCTGCCTCCTGTTTGCACGCAGGTAGAATGGGAGAGCGAATGTTTGAATGCGGGCGCGAGGAGGGGAGAAGTGATTGTTCGGCCCGACGACTTGTCAGAATGAACCTTTATTGAGTTGATCGACCACTCATGCCTGCCTCCTGTTTCCATGCAGGTAGAGTGGGAGAGTGCATTTTCAATGCGGGCGCGAGGAGGGGAGAAGTGGTTTTCCTTTTACATTCCTTTTAGCCGTCCTCTGAGATTATTATAAAGATTTCTGTGTAGCTAGCGGGCTTTAAAAAAATGAAAATGTTTTCAGTAACAAAAGTAAAACATTTGTTATTTGCTTTGGTGCTGCTGGCACGAAATAAATGTGAAAATGTGAAAATTTGCTAATGTTAAGAAAATATGAAAAATGTGTTAAAATTGTAAAAAAAAAATATGAGTGGTGGTGTGAAATAAAGGCAAAGTGTACGACAATCGAATTATCCACCCTAATTTTGTGCCCGGAATTAGGTCTGAATTAGCAGAAGACACACAAAAAAATGAGGCAGTGAAACTACTGCAACAAACACTAAAAAAAAAACAACACGTAACTATGGAATGGAGAAGCAACACTATTCTACAAATAGTTCAAAAAATGCTTGTAGAACCTAGCAAATAAATTTTTGTAATGAATTTGTGACGCTTCAGCCCGATCTGAATTTTGAAGTTGTGTTTTTAAATCTTGTCGTTAAGTACGTTAATACCAAATACAGAAGCTGCATTTATTACGTTGGACTGTGAGTGTGACATTTTTTTTTATAATGGCATCCTGAAGTAGGGGAAAAACAAACAGATAAATTACAAAGATTACTAGTGCCAGAAACATGTCTATTGAAGAATTGTGAAACAGTGATGTGATATGAATATGTATATGTGTGAAAAAGAATGAATTAGCGATGCAAAAAATTATAAGTATGCACGCGGAAATTTTTTTTTTAATTGATGTGCAAAAAATATGAAAAAAATGCAAAATAGGAATGTGAGAAATGCCAATATCACCATGACATCATTTGAGCATGTGCCCCCCCCCCCCCCGTAAATATTATCTGTTTGAATATGGCCCCTAATTTGGGGGCCATACTCAAATGATGTCATGCAAATTTTGCCTTTTTTGAACTCCCTATCATATTTTTCACAACCTTTGAAAACCCACCCTCCAGAAATAAAAAAAAAAAATGTAATGAACGCGACCTCCCCCCACCCCCGCCTTTGTTCCCTACTTTTGTTTCCTGCCTTTGGTAGGATGGTTGCAAAAATGTAAAAAGTTATTAGGAACACATAATTTCTATTCTAGAGCATTTATAGACATAAATAATTACACAAGTGGTCAGGCAGCAGCACCGACCAGCAACGGCCCACAGAGCCCCACACATCTAGTTGGGGAGATTGCATTGTGGGGAAAGCTTTTCAGGACAGCACGTTTCTCGGTAGGGACAGCTTCGAGACTGCCATTTCCGACAGTATAAACATGAACATGATTGGTAGAATATAATAGAAGTGGTAATTAGAAAGTTAGGATCATTATTGGAGGGGGGGGCGACGCTGATTGAGTGAGCGAAGCAAACGAAAATGAGCACTTCCTAGCCAGTGTGCGCAACAATTTGAAGAAACTTAATTCGGTTGAAAAGGAACATACACATGAGCTACCATCCCTACCCAGTTTTGCAAACTGTGCAACCAGCTTTGGCTAGGTCTTTTATAATTTTCTATTTTTTGTAGAAATTAATTTTATTTTACATGATTTTACATGTGCACTTTGGGCTTCTCCTGTTCAACATATCATAAAAATAGTGTTATAAAAAAAATTATGTGAGGTCATGTAAATTACAGGACCTCCCCTTGTCCTAAACTCACACTTTGCTTTATCCCATTCCCATCTTATGTATGTCATTTATGTCATTTCCGTACGGCCCCTTAAATAACATGTAAAAAAAAAAATGAGTCCTATAAACACAAGGTGTTCGTGCAGTTTGTCACTTTGATCACAGAGCGTACAACTCATTAAATGAGATTCAAGCGGCATTTTCATCTGGAATATGACATTTGCAATAAAAACAAGATGGAGGGACCAAAGCGAACAAATTAGCTGACAATACCACATGTGGTCAATTGTCAGTGGTATTGCCACTACACACAAAAACTGCAGAATTTTACACGGCATTCAGTATTCTATTAACTGATTTTACTACCTATTACAATAATCATTTAATATCTCATTTGCTACGGCAACTAAGATACTGCTCTTAAGCAAGAGTTGATATGGGATAGAGTTACTACTCAGACTGTTTCCCCCTACAAGCTAGGGCATTGGCCCCCGACATTTTCTACAGTATTTCTTCCCATCAGGACAAGCAGACAATAGTGCCTTCCCCCCCCCCCTCCTCCGCGTTTACTGTTGCATTTTCTTTAAGAAAATGAGAGGTACTTGCAAGAAAAAATGTCTAGAACTTTGGCTCACTGGTTGGGAAATGCGGTGCTACGGCAAAGCATTTTTTCAGGAAATGTGACTGGAGGTCCACTTTCACAAAAGGGCACGACTTTAATTAACACTGGCGATAGCCAGTGTTAGTAAGGGTCAGCCTAGGGTCTCTGTGTTAAACTCTCAACTTTGAGAGCTTATAATGCCGTCAAAAGTGAACATTTTAAAACCAAATTTGGAATCCAGCCTCGACTAGTCAAGGCCTCTCTA
>JAHWFP010245375.1:0-18630 GCA_023313725.1 Lithobius niger | reverse complement strand
AAAATACTTACCTCCAGTCTACATGCTAAATTCGTTTAATTTTGCTTTTCCCATGCTCAACCACCCATAAATCCTGAATTTATGAATTTCAACGTCAGTTGCCCTCTTTTCCCGCTAGGCGCGCTACCAGCGCTGGCGCTGCAGCCGCCTGCCTCGTGGGGAAAACCCCATTTCGTTTTTGAGCACGCACGAGTGAAGTCGTGCGTTGTTCCCTACAAAAGAAAATGGCCGACCACAATAGTGAGGACGAACTTGCTAGGATTGACCAACTACTTAAGGATGGTGATTTTGCTTCGTGCACGCACCAGAAAACACCTTTAGATCTCCATCCTTTATGCAGGAGGTGTAGGATTTGTGATTTTGGTAACGAAAAATGCAATATTTGCGAAGCTCACAACCCAAACTCCGTGAAGCGCATTCTGTGGACGTGGAGACGATCCGATCAGAAACTTGAACAAGTAAAGAAAAAGCAAAAGAAAGAACATTTTTCCCTCGATCGGAGACTAGCTGAAATGGCCAAGGACCCTCAGGCGCCGATCTTCGTTGAAGAATTAGTGGCAAGTGCAACCGATTCGTCATCAGAATTTGACGGTTTTCCACTCGGTGAAAAATCTGTTTACCCGCAGGGTTCGTTGGGGGCTATGGTGACGGCGGCCCGCGACACGGCTAAATCGATCGTTTCTGATCGGACGACCGATATGGAGGGCAAAGTTATACATAAAGTGAGACTACGGTGCTATCTCACGTGGACACGAAAATTGGGGAGTTTCAAGGTGAGGTATTGGGATCCATCGCGGGACAAGTGTCGACGGTGAACGCGTTGATAGCCCAGCTAGGTTTTTCAAGCAACAGTTTGGTGCCAGTGCTGCAATGACTTCCCACACTGAGTCTTGTGTGATTTCGGAACCAATGTCGGACGCACCCATTAAGGAATATGGTGAGCAGAATGTACTCTTGAACAGTGACTTATCAGTTCACGTAGAGGGATCGACTGCAATCCTTGTCAAATGTCTGGAGGAGCACGAGACAAAGGGTTCGCCGGCGATCCGGACGGGTGGTTCGCCGGGCAGTGCGCTACAGAGTAAGCCGAGGCCGCGCGACGGAAAGACGGAGGCTAGTTCAAGGGACAGTCCAGCCCGCCACAGTGCAGTCTCAATCTCACGAAAGGAAAAGGGGGAAGGTAAACATTCTAAGAGCACGACTGTTAAAAAGAACAGTGGACAAGTGAGTGGTGGAAAGGGCGATCTGTCAGCACCCGAGAAAAGGGCTAGCGGACACGATAATAGCAAGCCCAAAAATTTGACCAATCCGTCAGCGCCCGAGAAAAGGGTTAGCGGACAGGATAAAAATGTGCCAAAAATGAAGGAAACACGTTCAGCCCCCGAGAAAAGAGAAGGCCAACGTGAGGTTAATCGGCACGGGTCAAAAAAGGCCCTGCCCGCGCCCGAGAAAAGGGTCAGCGGGAGGGCGTGTAGTGTGGATTTAGGTTCTGACACGGTGGATCCCGTACTCAGCGAGGCGAGCTATCTACACGGTTCGCCAGTTCGCAGCGATCACGATCGCAGCCCACGTAGAACTGAAACCAGTTTGGCGGATCGCAGTTATCCTAGGGATCGCAGTCCGCACGGCGATCGCAGTTCGCACGGCGATCGCAGTTCACACGACGATCGCAGACCGCACATCGATCGCAGTTCACGGGCGGATCGCAGCTCATATGCAGTTCGTGCTGATCAGGGACCTCGCGAACATCTACCAACCCGACGTCAACCTATGTACAGCGAAAAGGATCGCAGTTCACCTGTTCGCGATTTTTCACCAGGCTTCTCCGGACATCGCCGGACATCCCCGGACATCCCCGAACATCCACAGATCACCATTTTTCACCGGTTAGAGCGGTTCTTCCACTTGTCAGGGAACAGGATTTTTATGAGGAAGAAGGGGAAGACGATTATGAGGATGACCAGTTCTACTACCAAGACCACCTTGCTAGGAGTAACTCTGCTACACGCAAACGGGAATGCGATCGTGGTTCCTGTCGCCGGAGGCAAAACGGAGGAAGGTGGTGTTTAATGAGGATAACATGTTCATGGAAGAGAGAAGCTTTGGGGATGAACAACGTGATCAAGAAAAACAGTGGCGGGAATCGGTCGCATCACGCCCCCCCCCCCCCCACTCCGGAATCGACCGACAACGACGTCCCCTTCGAGGAAGGACCTGGACTCATCCATTGGAAACAGTTTGCTGGTTTCGTGTTCAAACACCTTAAGGAGACCAGGTTCTGCAAGGAAGCGACCCCAGTGGAACTTAATCTGGACGACCCGCCTCTCGAAACGCTCGCGAATTCGGGGGCGACCAAGGACCCACCCCTTTACCTTCCACAGTCGGCGGTTGGGTTCCGCCAGTTACTCAACGCGGAATCTCTCACGCGGAAGAGCGGACAGCCAATTTCGATTTCGAAGCCTCTTCCTCCCCACGACCCGGCTATGACGAAATTTTTCTTCAGATCAACGGGAAAAGGTGCCCCATCCAAGAAGCGGTATTCTACCTTCCCTGACGCGGAGTACTTCCCAGAGAAAATGAACCTTGAGTTGGACTCTACCATCCGGACCCCACAGTTCATCCGCACACCAATGCAGCAATTCGACGAGGATAAGATACTACTACGTTGCAGCATTCGCGCTAACTCGCATGCGGAACTAGCCTGCTCCGCATCTACGGCAGCTCTCAAGAGCCTCGTGGCTGAAGTACCCTCTCTCAGGGAAAATCAGACTGTAAAGGAGTGCCTCCTCCTGATGAAACGTACCTCGTCGTTTCAAAGGGACAGCCTGAACTGGTCGTCACGGCTCCTTTTAAACTCGGTTTTTCGGAAGAGGGATGCGCTGCTCGAAACTGCGTCAAACATCCCCACGGACGTTGCCGGCCAGTTAAGGTTGACGCCAATACACGGGTCGACGGAGGTGTTCGGAGGAAAACTTCTTCAACTAGCCCCAGAACTGAAAGAGAAGACCAAACCACCTCACGCGGGGACCTCCGGTGCCAGAGGGAGTCGGATTAGGACCAGGCCTTCAAGCAGGATTATTCCCAACTACCCGCACTACCCCCAAGATGGTAAGGGGAGGGGATTTGGGAGAGGAGAGAGGAGAACGGACCTGCAGCCCTTTCGGGACAATCCCGGTCAACAGAGAGGCAGAGGACAACAGAGAGGTAGAGCCGCATCCCGAGGAAGAGGGAGGAGAGCCAACAGCAAACCTTGACGCCCACCCCGGGCAGTCTCTCCCCATTCACTGTCAGGTGGGGGGGGAGACTGGCGAAACACCTCAGCGACTGGGAGATGATTACGGACGATGCATTCATCTTGGAAACAATCAAGTTCGGGTACCACCACCTACACATCAACGTGTTAGAATTGAGAGCTGTCAGGAACGCAGTTCAATGTTGGAAAAAGGAAATCTCTGGAATGAACATCGGTGTGATGTCCGACAACTCTACGGCTGTAGCCTACATCCGTCGGGGAGGGGGGACACACTCCAAAACCTTGATGCAAGAAACATCGCTACTAATGCAACTCTGCGAGGACTTCAGGATCACTCTGATACCCAGACACATCCCGGGGAGGCTCAATGTATGGGCCGACGAGCTCTCCAGGAAGAACGAAATGCCAACGACGGAATGGCAGCTCGACCCAAATGTGTGTCGTGGTCTTTTTGCAACATGGGGAACCCCGATGGTCGACCTGTTCGCGACAAGAAACAACTCGCAATTGAGGAACTTTGTGTCCCCCTTCCCGGACCATCTAGCATGGGCGACAGATGCTTTTTCCATTCCATGGAAAGGGATGGATGCATACGCGTTCCCACCTTTCTGCCTTCTCCAACTCTTTCTGAACAAGATCATAGAGGATTCAGGTTCATACATTCTTGTTGCACTGTTGTGGCCAGCCGCGACGTGGTTCCCAGACCTACTAGAACTGGCGAAAGAAGATCCGATTCGTCTGCCATTAACCCCCCGATTCCTGTCTCAAAACCGCGGGAGGACGATCCACCCGTCCCCGGAGGTGCTTCATCTTCACGGGTGGAGACTTTACGGGAACACCTGACGCGTGAAGGTTCTCAGAGGAAGTCACGAACAGACTCCTACAGTGCGTCCGGAGCTCGACAGTTAAAATGAAAGCAAATGGAGACGATGGTTCAAGTGGGCGACTGAACAAGGCTGTGACCCATGTGACCCTCCGGTGGTGACATGGTCACAATTCCTGGAAGAACTGTTTCAAAAAGGCCTTTCCCCAACTTCCATCAAGGGCTATCGGGCAGCAGTAAACTCCGTACTGACCTGCTTAGGCAAGTCGTCCGTCGGGACGGACCCCAGGATCTCGCAAATGATCTCCTCATTCGAAAAAGCGAGACCGAGGACAAAGAAGTTGTTCCCTACATGGAATCTCCCTCTTGTGTTGGATAGTTTAACAAAACCACCTTATGAACCACTCCATGGTGCAAATGCAATGCTACTTACTCAGAAGACGGTGTTTTTAGTGGCACTGGCGTCGGCAGCACGCCAAAGCGAGTTAGCAGCCTTCGCTAGAGACGATGGTTTCCTTCGTTTCGCCAGGGACTGGTCCTCAGTCTCCCTGGTCTTCCCGGCTTGTTTCCAGGCGAAGAATTCCAGGCCGGACGTCGCACAGAAACCTGTTGTGATCCTCGCCTTGGGGAAGAAGAAGTCTGGAGAACGGAGCAGTGAACCACAATGTCCAACAAGAGCACTCCGATACTACATTGACAAGACTTCAACATCAATACAGAAAGTGAGACAAGGAACGGGATACACACCGCTGTTTCTGGACGTGGACTCGGCTTCAGGCGAAGTATTAAACAAACGGGTAACCCCCTTTAAACTTGGAAGTTGGATATGCCAGGTGATCAAGAGGGCGTATGAACTGAGCCCGGAACACCCGGACGTCCCAAGTGCGATTCGGGCACGTGAACTCAGGGCACTATCGGCCTCATGGGCATACGGCTGCGGGACCCCGTTAGACGAAGTTGTAGTAGCGGGATCGTGGAGGAGCAGGAACACCTTCATTAAGCATTATCTGAGGGAAACCTGTGGTGAGAGTGGACGTAACGTCGTCAAACAGCAGGTGGTCGCCGGGTCAAAACAAAATCAGCAGACGACAGTGCGGAAGACCAATCAGTGACATACGAATGCAGGTGGAAAGGATATTGGCAGTGCGCTCTAGAGAATTGCGGACACGAGAGAGAAACGCACACCAGAGGAAAGCCATATCACATAGTTTCGGCAGGCAGAAAAACCATAACGCCGAAAACCAAAGAACGAGAGAGGGAGGAGACTCGAACATCAAGACAACACATTGAGGTGAGTTGACTGACTAAGGTTGTTGGACTTGGTGGAAAATTTTTACTTTGTACTTAACCCTTTTTTGTTAGTTGCCCGCCGCCTTTCCGACAAAGTCAGCATGTAGACTAGAGGTAAGTATTTTGCAGATAGTAAGAAATGAAAATTTTAACTTGTTAAAATTAGTTTTTACTATCATAAAAATACTTACCTCCAGGACCCGCCCTGCCTCCCCGCTAACGAACAAGAAAGGTTCAAAAAGCGAATGGGGTTTTCCCCACGAGGCAGGCGGCTGCAGCGCCAGCGCTGGTAGCGCGCCTAGCGGGAAAAGAGGGCAACTGACGTTTAAATTCTTAAATTCAGGATTTATGGGTGGTTGAGCATGGGAAAAGCAAAATTAAACGAATTTAGCATGTAGACTGGAGGTAAGTATTTTTATGATAGTAAAAACTAATTTTAACAAGTTAAAATTTTCATTTTTACTTACCTAAAATACTTACCTTCAGTAAGGACCCGCCCGCCTCCCCGCAATCACTGAACCGGAGTGCCCGTGAAAGTGATGCGGTTGGACTGGTGGGGGCGCTGACGTCGGTAAGGACGTGCAGCGCCACCTAGCGGCAGTGGAGAAAAGCTTAGGGAGAACATAAAAAATAGGGTTTTTAGTTCATAAGCGAGCAGTAAATAGCGTAAAAAGGTGGTTTTAGCAATATTACTGAAGGTAAGTATTTTAGGTAAGTAAAAACTAATTTTCACTAGTTAAAATTTCGTTTTTTTCTAGGTTTCCAGTCCTGGAATACCCAGCAAGCTGAACCGCATCCACTAAGTTACAACTATCCGTGACAATTATTTTTCACAAAGTTCAAATCGTCCCACAGTTATTTTTCCCCGAATCCACGAAGATCAAACCGTCCCTTTGTTTACATTTAAGTTTTAAAATGAACTTAGATAGAAACTGGCTTTTAGAAGGAAGGGGGCCAGAAATGCCGATGGCTTGCCAACCATAATTTTCTACAAGCTAAAAGTTAGTTTAGTTTAAACTATACATTTAGAATTGGGGGTCCTAAAGATAAACTTTTAAAGCTAAACTAGTTACATACGAACATACCTTCCATTTTGCGCGGCATGGCAATCACAGACGTGACATGTCCACTCCCGACCAGCGTGACCTTTCTAGCTTGTGAGATCTGTGAGCTGAGCTGTGCTGTGCTGTGCTGTGTTGTGCTGTGGAGGGAGGGCAACTGGGGCTTTTAATGCTGGAGCAGCGGTTTTTGGCGACCAAAATGCGGACGCCGAGGAGCGTTACGGCTGTCTGATTGGTGGAGGGCTAGGAGAACAATGGAAAGTGGGAGGAGAAGTCAGTTTGGCAAAGGGTTTTGGTGCAGAACCGTTTGTAGGAGTAGGGACATAAAAAGATAGGCCAAATTGAGTTTAACTCAAATGAACAAGGAAAAGGCCTTTGTATTAAAAACATTAATTATGGTCTGAATATTTACAGGAGTACTTCGTGAAATGGCTCAGGTTAAAGCTTAGTAGAGAGGCTTGTGTAATGAATAAAGCATTGCTAAAAAATTTTACTAGCTTTAACTGTAAACTGCAGTGTTACACACCACAACTACGTTGGGGGGGGGGGGGAGAGTTTATTGCTCAGACTGACTTTGGGATGGCATTGTGAACAGATTTTTTTAAGATATATTGCTTTAAGGCCATTTCAAAAAAGAAAGTTGTTTCTCGGGCGAAAAAACATTTTTTTCCATGCGGGCGGGTGGTTTTTTTTTTTACTTTTTTGCTGTTGTTAAAAAGTAAAAATAGATAGTAGTAATAAGAAGAGTAATAATAATAATAATAATGAATTTGTTCATAACAAACGGGCAGAGGAAGGGCAATTGCCACTAAAACCTTTCCCAAATTAAAATATTCTTCTTACAAAGTTAAAAATAGACTTTTCTTGTTGACAGTAAAGTTGCATAGTAAATTACTATATGTTGAAGTTTTATATATAAAAAACAATGCTAATCCTATACTTAATAAAATACAATACTCGGACATGTGCTATACGCCTCTCCACTTAAAACAACGTAAGAATCCTGCCAAACTATAATTCCGGAGCTTGCTCCTAAAATGGTCTGCATTCTGTACATTCATAAACTCATCGGGTAGGCTATTCCAAGGCCCCATTAGTAATAATGTATAAATGTAATAATGTATACAATGTATATCATTAGTAATAATGATATACTCCTAGATAGTTATAATAAGAGTAATAATGATATACACTGATCCCTATTGTTGGTGTGGTGCTGGTGATGTTTTTTTTTTTTTTTTGGTCCGGTGTCTCGTAATCGTATTTTGTTGCAAGTGCTGCGGTAAATAGCAAGAAAAATGAAAAAAAAAAGGTCCGTGCGGCGGCTTTTAGGCGGTGCGGCGATGCCTGAGAAACAACTTTTTTTTAAATGGCCTAATAGATGGAAAAGCTAGTTGTTGCATTCGGATGGACACAGTCGGAGTTTTGGCTGGAGATTTAAAGCAAAATATTTACACAAAAATTTGTGTCCGGTGATTGCCGATGTCGAATTGGTTCGGACTAATGGTACCGTTCTGGGGGTAAAAGATTATAAATAAATGTTATTAAATGAGCAAGTAAACTAGCTTAGTAAATGCTATAACGCATTAGTTAAGTCAGATGTTTAACAGTTAAGTTAAAGGACAGTTTTGGATCTTAGTGGAAATTTTCACACTTAAAATGTCTGTACATGTATGAGTACCAAAGGTAGCCCCTCCTGAAATACAACTAAGCTAGGGTCTTTGGGCTTTTTGCCCTAAATAAAAGAATGCAAACAAAATACAAAAGTACACGGTGTTTTCAATAATGGCGGCCGGAAGTGATGAGCGCTGCTGTAGGTTTGCAATGTTTTTAAAACGGCTGTAGATGATTTTCTAGATGGAAATTCTGGATTCTGCATTCCCAGGAAGGTAGCTGGAGTGTGTGACTTTTAAGGGGTTCCAAGTTTGGCCAATTTAGTCCATTATTGAGGAATTGGCTGAGGATAGAAGACCGAGGTCTTTTTGTGTTTTGGGCGCTCGAGAAAAAAAATGTTCCCCGAGTTTTTTGATCTTTGTAGGCCAGGTAGCCTCTCCAATCGTTTTTTCGACAAGCCAATTTTAGAACATTTAAGTTCAGGTGTATGTCCGTCGGCATGTTAGGAGAGGTCCATCCAAGAGGTCTTTGAACAATACAGTTTCTTGCTCGGCCAATACAGTAGAACCATAGAAAGGAAAATTGACTTTTGATGTAGTATACATCTAATAATAATATAATATCATATGCTATAGGTGAAGGAAAGGTCCTTCTCAACCACCTCGCCTGTGTTTTAAGACATTTACGCAGCATACGTTGTACACATGCATATTATTATTTCTTTCCATTAATACAGAAAGGTGGTTTAAGGAAGATATTAACCAGCCATATTTTATTTAACTCTTAGAACATATGCGGACAAGTTGGGCTTGGATGTAATGGAGAAAATTGTAGAGCTACTACGTTCTCAGCTAATGAAATTGTTGGAAGATGCTTGTGAAGGAACTTGCAGTGCACAGTCATTTGGGAAGGCCGAGATTACTGACACAGAACAAGTGGATCAACAGGACAAAGTCATGTTTGTAAAGGGTGAGTGCAAAAATAACCCCTTCAGTGCCAGGACGTATTTTATGGAGTTATTGATTTTTTTTTTCAAGTCCCATCTGTACATTGGTCAGCGGTGCATTGCGATCTTGCTTCCTCTTGGCTTAGAGACCACAACCCTGACCACTCAGCTGTGTGGCTCGCTTCTCTTGAGTTTCCAGGGAATCCACCTGAAACTTGCTTTTTATCTTTGGACTTAGTTATTTGCATGTTTGCGTGGATGTACATGCCTGGCGCGAGAGTTTAACCAACTGTTTAAAAAAAAAGAGCAACCTTACATCCAAAAATACCTCTTTCTTACTATCTGTAAAATACTTCCCTTTACTACTAGCTTAAATCGCTTAATTTCATACTCTTTGCCCAAATTTAACCAATTGTTTTAATGTTTGCCTGGCTTCCCCACCAAATGGCATCATGCCTGCTTCCTACCAAGCAGCAAAGACATCTTGGTCCCTTCTTGCTTTCTTGATTCGTTAATAAGCTTCATTAGCTCGCCATCTGGTTGCGTCCCTGCTCCCTACCACCCATCCACACAGAATCGTTTGAGAACCTTGCCACCCATCCACACAGAATCGTTTGAGAACCCGACCGACATGCTCAGGTGATTTGCTTGTTCTTACTAAAAATGGTTTCTCAAACCCTCTAAAATGCTGTCATGTTCACTGACAACGAAGTGTGCTCTCACCAAAAGATCCCCGACGAGAAATGTCCCTTGTGTCGTAAGTGTAGAATGTGTCACTTCAGGACAAACCCGTGTGAAATTTTGTGATCCATTTCGAGTTAGAAATTAGAAGCATGTTATGCTTGTGGCGTAAGATTGACCAAAAGATGGCTTCCAATGCCAAACAAACCGGTAAATCCGCTTCTACGATCTAGCACCATCATAGGAATCACCAGGTTCCATCCTTGACACAAGTAACCACCATTGGACCTCGCAACACTGATCGATGCCCATTATCGTCTCTATGGGCCTTCATGTCCACGGGCCCACCTACTGTTTCCTGCACTACCGTGTTGACACCACCTCCCTTAGCACCTGGGCCACCTTAGGACACCCTGCGACCATCACGATCCCAGCCTGGTTCTCCTTGGCCGTTTTTTTAGTCGCTGCGCCTATTTTTTGTATCTAACTTCATCCAACCTTTTCATCCAAAGAAAACAAAAAACAACACAAACAAAGCAAATAGTACATAGTACGACAACAACCAAACAAGGTGGGCCTGTCAGGTGATGAAGAAGAATGATTTCCAATCTGATGTACAGTGGACAGTCAACAGTAACCTACGGGACCAGTGGACCAATGGTCTAGTGGACGAAGAACCAGTGGACCTGTGGACCAATGGACCAGGGGCCCATCTCCATCATGCAAATTCTGCATCCGGCGTTCGCTTCGGCTACTATCAAGTCTATGTGAACCGAGTACCACTAATCGTCACTCTCAAGGAAATGGGGGAGGGGGTAACCTGACATAAGCCACGACTGTATAAGACTAGGCATCCCACTCCAGCCACACCTGCTACAGGCTGCAGCATCTAGGGCCCTCACCATGCCCTAGACCTGGCAATTCCGTTCCTGTACTAGTGGGCCCTTATCACCATCTTGCCTTCTCTCGCGATGCTAACAATTGCCCTTTTCGTCCACTGGCTCCTGGGATTCCCCTTACGTCATCAAATTGGCATGAATGTTGTCCTTCTCCTTCAGTCGCCATTGTTTAACAGCAATTCCATCGCCACTCACACTATTTCCTTGTTAGACTTTCTTCGTTCTCCGCCATGGATCCTGCGAACCCTAATGACTCTTCCGACCCATCAGACAGTTGAGAAGGTCAGGATGGACCAATCTCAGCAGTGGACCAGGATGCCGCCCGTGCAGAGAGCCCAGAACGTTGCCGCTGCCCGGGAGTTTTAGTGCCATGGCCTCACTTCGATCCGCATCTCGTCTGCCAGTAACATCGCTCCTGTGGATAATGTTCTATTGCTAGTGTTCTATTTGCAAAACAATTTCTGAGAAAAAATGGTTAGAAATACTTGAAGCATCAGCAACGGTCCCGTGCCAGATCTGCCTTGAAGGCCCTGAAGCAGGCCACTAAAAAGTCCCTTCAACGTTCCACTACTGCAGCTGCAGTAAGTTCTCGTTCCGGACTCAGTGCTTCAAACGGTAAGACAGCTACTCCATCAAAGAAGACTCCCGGATTCCCGTGTTTCGGCACCATGACGAAAAATAGCTAAGTGGGAGAGCAAACCAAAATTAGACTGAAAACCAAAGACTGGGGAAAGGGTTGGGGAACTTTGGGGTTAAGTTAGGGTTAATAAAAAGGCTTAGTTTAGATTGGGGGAAAAGAGCCTAACCAAAATTGGGCCTACTAAAGGCCTAAAAGCCAAAATCCCCTAACTAGGAAACCTTGCAGGGGTTGAAGAGAGGACCAGCCAGTTGGCTGGCCCGAAGGCTTTCTGATTTTTCCATGCTGGCCCCTTGCTTAAATACGTTTTGGTAACCCCTGGCAACCGCGAAATAGCCAGGGTATTATGGGTAATGGAATGTTCTATTATGTTCTAGAGGCAGGAACCGGAAACTAAATTATAAGACATAATGTCCACCTGTGTAAGAATAGACACCCAAGACTAAGATTGGCCATTGGCCCCAGCAATCATGAACGTAACAAGATTTGCGACAGCATCAAAGCCTCCTTTGCCCCAGTTGGGCCCATCTTCGCAAGACACCACTTGGCCACTTTCGTCAGCGGCCCATTCGAATGGTGAGTTTTCAATCAAGTCATCACCAACCACTTCACGACCTAAATACAAGTCCACAATTGGGGCCCAGTCTGTACGCCCACTCACGTGTCTCCATCTGGTTATCAGGATGTATCGACTACCATCCTCCCGCCAACAAACACTCGTGTTAGTACAACCAACACAGCGCTGACAGTTCTTCCCTCTGTGACTGCGTTTTCCGGACCGTCTCTTAGGCCAGGCACTCTGTTCCCGTCGTCAGCCGCTTACGAGCCTCTGTTCTGTGTTGCCCACATATTTCCCCCTATGATCCGGCTCACATTGACATAAATATTGCCTCGTTGTTAGCAACAGCACGTTCGTTTGCAGACGAACACAACAACCTTCGTGCAGGTACTATTACGCTTTCGTCTACGGTGGACTTCCTTCGCGCCTCATACACGACGCTGGCACCATAGGTGGACCATTTGCGAAAAGAGTCACTTCTTTGCACTCCGAGGTTATATTGGTTAAGCTCAAGATTTGCTGGCTTTCGCCGTTGCCGGCCACGCCACACAGCATTGTACACTGGCGTTGTGCTGGCGTACACAGCATTGTGCAAAATTAAAAACGTCGTCACCGTATTGTTGAAGTACAACAGCGCCCCGGCCCAGTCTCTCGGTCCCCACCGGCTCCAAGGCGCCTCAGACCACTACCACTTCATTATCTCAAGAATCTGGGTCTCATGATTCTCCTGTGTCGTCGAGCATCAGCTTACAGGTCTTCTACCACCGCTTTCAATGCAACAAGCTCCAACAACTTCCGGCGCACAACCTGTTCATCCGAACGTCGATCACATCATATGTTCTTGGTCGGCAGCGCCCTCTTTGACCGATTTTCAAGGCTTCAGTGCATACAGCATATGTGAATTCGATGATACAGCCAATTTCATTCCAGTTTCTCAGGGATCGCCCACTGCTCGAAAGTGTCGAGCAAACCATTACCCTGCGCTGCATGTCGCCAATTGGCTAAAGGTGTCGCCCTTGGGTTTTGGGTCCTTCCGTAATTACTTCTATTCATCCTTTTCTGATACACACCTGCTTCGGGTAAGGTGCCTTGTGTTTTCAGCAAATCTCCAATTCCACTTCGGACGTTATTAGGACTTAATTTCGAGTGTACATTAGGCTGTGAATCTGCACCAGTCATCACTTCAAATTTGTTCCACCATCAACTTTAGGACGACCAGCGTGCCCATCTACACTACAGCATCACTAGCTTTGCCCATCTAATGACACCGTGGTCCCAGCTCCTTAAGACTTTCTATCTAGTCCCCAATACATCTTCTGTTCAAGCATTGCGTTCTTCATTTTTTCCTGCTTATTTAACTGTGTTTAACTTTGGTTTCATTGCCACGAAAAACCCATTACCTTTTATTTACTAGCAGTCCCCCCCCCCATGGAGCTCTAATATCCCTAGCTTGAAAGTTGGCTACCCTGCCGGTCTCATAACCCATTGCGCAAGACAGGAACTGGCACCGTCTATATCAGCGGATCGCAACGGAGCGCAGCATCTTTCTTCCTAGGGCAGCCGCTGAGGTGGTTGCTTCGGAGCTCTCCATTCATCAGCAAGAAGATGATTGGGCCATTCTTCCCGGTGTCGGTTCCTGTGCATCTCACCATCTATTCTATTGATGTTAAGGGTGTGCCCAGGGTAACTTAGCCGGGATGGCTTCGCCGTCGTCCGCAACGAGCCCCGCTACTCGGAGCGAGTTCTCGAGCCGCTTTCGCCCTTCCTTCTTCCTAACCGTCTTCATGGCAGGGGGATCGGAGGGGAAGAGGGGGCGGATCACCGTCCAGGCTGCTATCCACTCCACGACTCAACAGCTACATACCCAGACCGACGCTTCATTCGCCGCTGGTTTCTGTTGTCAACGATTCCTGTTACCATGTGGGACCGCACCTACTATCCGCCTGCCCCCTGCAGGCTGTGTGTCTCTTATGGTGGTAAGTTTGTTGTTTTGCCTTGGGCCTCCACCTGGACTTGGCTCGGTTCCCCTTGCTGCCTTTTCGATTCCGCCACTTGGCGGTCACGACCAGTGGGCCGGGCTTCCAACCTGGGCCCCTTGGCAACCCTCTTCTGCCATTGTTCTTCGCGTGTCACCATTCCGTCTGCTACTGAAACTATGGTTCTTCTACTCGGACCATCATCTCAATTCTGTTCCTGTTTATACGGCAGTAACCGGGCCCCTGCACGATCCGGACCCTTTGTAGGACCTATGTTCGGTCCAGTTCCGATTAATCTCACGAACGACAAGGCTCGAACTGGGCCCAGGCGCCCAGCCTGGGTCCTTTTACGGACCACAACCGCCAGCCATCTTCCTTCTTGACGTGAGTGCGTCGGTTCCTGACGAAGATCATCATCTCGACCTCTTATCATGCTTTCCAGTGCCACTTGTTCCTGTCTTCCAGGACTCGGACCAGGCCTCAACACCCGACCCAGACCCTTTATAGGCCGCGATTTGCTGTCCTCCTGCCTTACCACACACCTGTACCAAGTACCACCTCTGTAGGACTGGTGTTCGGTCCGATTCCTCTTCGTACTGAGGTCAGCGAAGCTCGGACTGGGCCCATGCGCCCAGACTAGGCCGTCTACCCTCTTGATGTGAGTAAGTTGGTTCCTGAAGAAGAGTGTCCCTTTACACGTTTTCAGTGCCGCTTGTTCTTGTCTACTAGGACTCGGACCAGGCCTCAACACCCGTCCCGGGCCCTTTTGCGGTTCGCAACGTACTGCATTTGTGACTCTGGCGAGACTACTATTTTCACCAAATATTGCCCTTCCTGTATCTACCTGCTCGCACACTTGATGCCGCAGCATGGAATCGAGTCCTTACGTCCGGGCCCGGGAGCCTTAGGCTAGCGGACTACGATCCGCTATTTCCTTGCCTTCCCAAGCACTACAGTTCCTTTCTGCCTGTTCACCAATCAGCTGGGATGTCTCCTCTATTCTAGCACTGACTAGTGACGTCCTTTCTGCTCAGCGACTGGAGCTCCGGTCCGTTCTCCTCTTCATGAGTAAACAAGACTTCAGGTTCCGGCCCGGCACCGTTTTACTTCGTTCCTTTTTCAATTTTTATCCCTCTAGTTAGGTATCGTTCGGTCGTTCCTGGGTTCCAACTACAATTGCTTCACCATTCTTCATTCCTGGCTCACGATTCAGGCGTAGGCTCAAGGCCGGCTTCGGTTCCCTTTTCTTCATACCACATTTGGTTCCTTGCCTTTCCGGCCAACGATCTCTCGGTTACTCAGGACTGCTCCTATGCTCTTTCCGCACCATGATGTTGCCTTTCCAACCCCGGACTGTGCAACGAAGCCCGTTGTTCAATTCATCTTCGATTTTCTGCTCTGTAGGCCTACACGACTACAAATCTCAAGATGTACTTCGAACCTCTTGCTTCGCCACCACACGGTTCCGGCCTCTACTACAGACCCTCCTGCTCTACAATTTTGCAATTGCGGCTGTGCACTCGAGCACTTAGTTGCAGGAAGGTAGAGACTCGGTCCCAGTACCCGGATCCAGCACCTCAAGTAAATCAGCGCTCCGCTATCCGTCTGACTTCTCATACGTTCATTGCATTCTAACACCTTGTCCACTGGCGTATCTTCTGTCTCACAAAGATCCAGGCCTTGACGTCCGGGCCTAACCCTCCGGCCAGGCCCAGTACCGTTTTTCCTTTACGTTCCACTCCCGGTTCACTATCCTCGAGGTCGGGAACCCTTCGAACACTCAGCGTTAACAACAACATTATGTCGACGTGTCTTAAAAGGTCTCCCAACCCAAGGTGTGTATCTTGATGACCAACAGGCTGCTTCATTCATGACAAATTCTGATAACCCTTCCGTTACCTTCATCAAGTCTTCTGGTCTGGGTGGCCCATCACCATTACTCTGGTCCACCACCGTTCTTGGTTCCCTTCCTGACAAAATAGTTTGTCACTGTTTCCCTGGTTCCCCTCATGTTACCTTCCGCTCCGCTTTGTTCCTGTTCAGTCTTCAACTGTCGCCTTGCTAACGGGAGGGGAGGGGGGGAGCGGACTGGAACAGAGGCATACAGACCTTCTCTCAACAAGGACATAGCTACATTATTGACCAGCGTCAGCCAACCCACCAGGTCGCCCGCCCGACACTTGTTCACTGCCGGGTTCCTTTCTTCTTCAAGATTTTCTGAGCGTTGGATTTCGGGCCCACATTGCCTGTCCGGGCCTGGTTCCTACCCAATGAAGTTTACTCTACTTCTTGCTGAAACTGGCATTAGCTCCGACAGTACATGTGCCAGTTCCTGATCCGCCTTCCTCCCCCGTTGACCCGAATTTTCATCGCCGCTTCTGATTACCACCAGACCGTGCCCGACACCCGGCTCGGAGCCTTTTGCGGACTAGCCCTTCCGTTCGGGCCCAGGCTTGCGACCGGGCCTGGTACCTTTTTTTTTTTCTTTTATCTCACCTCCGATTGCTCATGTTTGGGTCAGAAATCTTTCAACCACTTATTATAACACAGAGTCAAAGCCATTCTCCTTCTCGTCGATTCTCTTCCACCAGGACTCTGCCATGACCACCATGTCGGAAAATAGCCAAATGAGTCGCCGTAGGTTTCCGAGTGCTGTCTTAGAAATCCTTACTACTATTTCTACATCTGCTACGCATACGAAGCCACTTCGAACCGCGAGGGGTCCTGTTCTTGTTCGGTTCCTACGATCCGGGCCTAAGACCATTCCTCCTCGCAGGATTCCTCCTTTCTTATAAATTTTCTAAGTACACCTTGTTACCAAGAACCGTCGGAAACATTTTCTGAACATGCTTCTTCACTACCAGGACTCGGGGCCCGATTACCCTTTTTACTACCGTTCTGTAACTTCTTGGTTTCACCTGCATCTTCCTGTTCATATTCATCAGATCCTACCTTCATACTGCGCTCTGCCTGATTCAATGCCGTGTTCCTCCCTCTACGATCCTGCTGCTTCTGTCATGCTCCGCCGTATTCCTCCCGGATGATACCCTTTCACCACTCATGCACGGGCCCCTCTGTACCTCGTTGTGCCCCGTTCCACAGACATCAAGATCGCCTGTTCCCTTCTACTACGCACTAGACATTGTGTCATCCTCGATATACAGCTTCTTGTGCTCCCGATTCCTCAACAAGATCGCCTCATCGGTTCCAGTTCAAGATTGCCTGGTCGGTTCCGGCCTGCCAGCAACAGCTTCTCCAGGATGAAGTCCATCGTCTCTCTTCCCGACCAAGGTAGATTTGCATCTTATCTGTATGCAATTCTACCTTCCCCTCGGCGTCGAACCGTCTGTTTCTACCGCTGGCTTCTGCTGTTCCTGTTGCTCGCCCGTGGTACTGATGATCCTGGGTTCCAGGTTGGAGAAACATTCGTTGGTTCCACCTGGATATAGTCCGTGGGGCGGCCGGCTCGTAACGTGAGTACTCCGAACCTAGCCCGCCACCTTATCTGACAAAGTCTGCTAGTAAATAAAAGGTAATGGATATTTTCGTGGCAATAAAAAGACTAAAATACCAGAGCCACCTGGTTAATTTAGTTTTTGTTTGCCTATACGAAAATATTCATTATCTTTTACCCACCCATGCCTTCCCACGGATGGACTAGGTTCATGTGGGTTGGAAGAAAGATGCTGCGCTCCGTTGCGATTCGCTTATGTAGACGGTGCCAGTTCCTGCCTTGCTCAGTGGGTTACGAGACCGGCAGGGAATCCAACTTTCAAGCTAGGGATAACAGAGCTCCATGGGGGGGGGGGGGGGGGGGAGGTAAAAAAAGGTAGTGTATATTTTCGTATAGGCAAACAAAAACTAAAATTAACCAGGTGGGTCTGGTATTTTAGTCTTTTTGAACCAGCGGTTCTTACGTAATTGCAAATCGCCACTGTCTATCATTCATCTTATGATTCAACGGCCGATCCACTGTCAATTATGACTCCGCTGCGACCAGTAGGACACTCTGCGCTTAGGTACACTCGAGTGGTCCCATGGACGTCAGGCTCCACAGATACCGCTCCCAATGATGCACCCATTCCTCGATCCTTGAAGACGTCACAACATGGGCATCGCCAGTGCCTCCTGCATCACTTAAGGTAATGTGAGCTGTCCTGGTCTTAGCTTTAATTAACCTTCGCCCAGAACACGTAAAGCATCCATTAGTTTCCCGCATGTTACTAAGACCGAAGACAACGTCCAGGCACTAACGACACACGTCTACCTCAGAATAGTTGCCCCCGGGACCATGGGGCGCCTCCTCTTTTGCGCCTATACAGACTTGCGTCGTTCTCGATTATGTCTTGGGCGCAACAATTGGTTGCTAATGGCACGTGCCCCGCCGCCACACCACTGCATTGCAAGCGACCATTGGCACCTATCCATTGACTCGGGGGCAGCCAACTTGTAGCTAGTGCACTTGTTACTATGGTCTCGCCGCCATCGGTGACTTGGTCTCACGCAATGCTATAAATTGCAGGTAATGGATATTTTTGTTGGCATATAGAAACATCAAAATACTAGGGGCTCCTGGTCGATTTTGGTTTCTATTGCCTAATTGAAAATATCATTGCCTGTACCTGCCCTCCCTCCCCTCTTGAGTTACCTTCATAACAATTGAAAGGATCGAAAGATGTGGCACGATCTCTAGACAGCCCTTTTATAGGAGTGCGTCGCGCATGTGCTCAGGTAACGCTACCGAGCTGTTAGGGTTAACCTGTAAGTTCTTCTCTAGGGGGTGAATGCATTACAAGAACGAATGCTATAAATTGCAGGTAATGGATATTTTGGTTAGGCAATAGAAACCAAATCGACCAGGTGCCTCTCGTATTTTGATCGTTTTTTTTTT
>JAHWFP010245374.1:0-15992 GCA_023313725.1 Lithobius niger | reverse complement strand
ATACGGATGCAAACCTATTCACGTTGCCTTTTGGACTTATATGTCAATCTGGCTTAGCGGTAGGACCTTGGCCTTTGATTTCAGAGGTCGTGGGTTCGATTCCCCGTTCAGCCAGTTTGACATATAAGTCCAAAAGGCAACGTGTATAGGTTTGCATCCGTATTTCGTTAAAAAATAATAATCGCACTGAAATTGAATTCGCAAAATAAAAATAGAATCAATTGTCAATCAATGCAACAGTTCTTTGCTTCGGTTCAATTATCCTTGTCTATCTTTTCTTAGTAGCGAACGGCGGTGTGCTGGTGTAACAGCACACATACTGTGCTGGCGTTTGTATATTATGCTTTGATTAAAATCAGCAAAATTGGGCAAAATGTTTAGGTATATTGACTGTCATAGATCGAAATTATTCTGAATATCATTAGCTCCATACTGTTTACCATTCGAACCATTATTCATGCTAATTAATCAGAAATTAATCGAATATCACTACATCTCTCACTTAATGGTTAATTCCGTACATACGCAAAGTTAACCACTACGTCAGCTTTATGAGTTTCAGGTTTTTTTTTATATTTCCAGTAGGCTTTAATTGCTGATTTCATTGATATTGCTGAAATTTAATTTGTTTAAATAATTCTTTTATTCTGACTGAAGCGCAGGCCGTAAAATTGGATTGTTTAAATATTTTAATTGCTAGCATATTTCAAAATCAATAAAATGGAAAACAATTGTTAGGTATCGCAATTTGTTTTTCGTTTCATATCGTAACATATCGCAGTCAGAAATCGCCGAAACGTTATGGAAACCCATATTGTAATAGGCCTATCTTCGCTGTGTCTGTTATCTACTCGGTTTAAAGGACAACGCAATTCTGAAATCGGATGAGGACGGCGCTCTAGCAAAAGTCTTTCGACTGAATATTTTATTATCCCAATGTGGCCATGAAGTTGATAAGATTTGAAAACACCATCGTCGTGAGCATTCACGCAATAATCCAGTCATTTAAAACAGGCATAATTTTCGGCCTTTATTCATGAGCTTCATCAGTATCGCGATAATACGAAATAAAACATTACAAAAATTTGGCTGACACTGCAGTCAGATAACATTTTAAACAAATTAAATGTCAGCAATATCAATGAAATCAGCGATGTAGTCTACTGGTGAAATATTTTTTTAAGAATACGTGAAAGACTCCGTATTGGCTAAGTTTGTCTATGTGTTTTATACATTATTTTGAAAAAATGAACCATCGTACACTGAGTATGTATTAAAGACACCCCCCCCCCCCAAAAAAAAATGGCAAACCTAGGACATAGAACTATGAAGGTACGGGATAGAAAATATATGGAAGGCGAAGGCGAAAGGGAAAGAACAATATGTTGTTGTTGTATATGTTCTGTTTCGTAATTTTGGTTCAGATAAAATAAAGATTTTAATAAGTATTTTAACATGAACTTTGCTTGTTTTAATATCGAAAATTCCTGAATTCTCACAATCCCACGATTTTCGGGACTAAAATTCATACGGAATCCTAGATGTGCCATACTTTTCCATCTCGGGATTTGCCGTAGCCTATAAGCGACTAGCATCGTTTCAGCGCAAATGCCTGTTTGTTTTGTTATTCTCATGTACGATGTTTTCCAACAGTAACAAATGAACAAATAAATAACCCGATGGGCCAGAAGTACGTGCAGCTGTTTCGCTAGTTTGCGTTGTCTTGTGCACTCTTTAGGCTCACGTGCCAAGTCTTGCACTTTTTTTGGGTCTGGCATATAATATGTATAGCTTGTATCGCTTTCCCGAACCATTCTGCACACCCACACTGAACGTTTCCCCCCTATCTTCGCCTCGTTAATTATAGGTTGCTGCAACACCCGCATCCCTTAACAACACACCCGAGGTTGGTTTGCGTGCGCTTCAGTTGGCTTCACGGCATTGCTTTGGCGCTTCCGAGGAAGCTTGCGGTTGGGAAGAGAAGGACTCTTTCACGCTTTTAAGGTCCGCCTTTTATAAGTTGTATTTTTATTTATTTTTTTTGTATCGCCTCGTTAGGGCGTCATGTATTAATTTCGTTGTTTGTATTTTTGACGGGCTGACTTTTTAATACGGGCCTTTTGGTAGATTGCAAAAACAACAAAAAAATCTTCAACAGAAACCAGAATGAGCCAAACAAGCATCTTTTTTTTTTTTTTTTTTTTTTACATCTTGGCCATAGAAAAAGCATAAACAAACAAAACACAACTACAACAACAAAATATGAAGGTGGTAGAATTCATTGTAGCCAAACACGATACAACAGAGATAATGTTAGAAAGTTGGCAAGTTGAAGTTCGCCTTGTTACTGCGTGACGTATTAATTTCGATGTTTGTATTTTTGAAGGGCTGACGTTTTGGTAGATTGCAAAAAAAAAAAAAAAAATCTTCAAAATAAAAGCAGAATGAGGCAACAACCATCTTTTTTTTTAACATCTTGTCCATAAAAGAGTGCAAACGAACAAAACAAAACAACAACAAATGAATGGTGTGCAGAATTCATTGTAGCCAAACACGCTACAACAGCGAAAGTATTAGAAAGTATGACAAGTTTTGGGGAAAAGAAATTGGTTGCAATATCTTACTAATACGTCATTCTAAGATGTATACTCTCTACTGAAAGTAAGACAAACATTCTTTCCTTGACTTCAAAGAATTTTATCATTTCCAAATGTTCTGGTTGGTTCTATCAGAAACCTTCCAATGTTATGATGGCCACAGCTGTGGTGTCGTCCTTAAGTGCCCTCAGGGGCGTACCACCTTGCTTCACCTATTTAAAGATTATGTGATGGCGTCATCTGTGATGATGTCATACCGGTTTGTTAATAAAGTTGCTGAATGCGTTTGTTGAGCGTCATTTACAAGTCCTAAATTCTCGATTATGGGTCCTTCCTTTTAACTGTTAATATGGCAACTTAGCCGCCTAATGTACAACATGACAGTAATGTAGTCTTAAACATTACAATGGCGGCTAAGATGGGATGACTCAATGTAAACGCCCTAATGATATTTCAGAGATAATATGGATTGCGTTTAAGTTTGTTTTTGCATTTCAGTCTTAATGTTTCAAGATACACCATAGGAGAAAATAAATAAAAACAAAAAAAAAGGTTCAAAACTAAGGGAAAACAATGAGAATTTGGACGTTTTAGAACTCGACTCTTTTCCAGATTTAATTTTCCAGAATTTAACAGAATTAAATCTGGGAACGAATTGAGAGCTAAAACGCGCAAATTGTAGATTTCGTAGAAGCACGAGTGGAATTCGGTTTAAGAATTTTTGTTTTCTTTCCACAAAATGATTCTTACTACTATAGAGTGACGTCATATTGGCTGCAAGAGAGATAGCTGCAAGGGAAACTACATTGAAATGGTGGGTTAAACAACGGCACTTCTAGTCAAGCCAGTGCTTTGAGAGTGAATTTCGTAGCCTTAAAAAACCGTTGTTTTCTCCAATCCAATACGCTGCATGGTTGTAATCGGAAAATAAAGAATCCACTTGCTTAAAAATGTCAGCATCTGCCAACAAATCGACAAAAATCGCACGTTATATGCCCAAGAAATCCATTCTTAACAGCATTGTCTTCAGTAAGACGCCCTTCTTTTCCCCCTCCAGTGACCCTTGTAGCTATCCCACTTACTGGCTCCAGCATAGAGTTATATACAATAATACTACGTTGTATCACTACCCTATAGAGCCTCTTGCAGCTATCTCTCTTGTAGCCAATATGACGTTACATGACGCTGCTCTATAGTCTGTTCCACATTATGTTTGCATGAAACTAGCTGTATGACGCCAAGTTTTCTTGCAGTACGAATGCAAAAACATGTGTATATCACACTTGTAGAATCTACACAGTTACTGTTCGAGTCCACAAGCGGAATATTTACTTTTTTTTTTGCATTCGTAGTGGAAGACAACATGGCGTCACACAGTAAGTTTCTGCAAACATAATGTGGAACAGACTATATATTCGACGTTATCCCTTCGGTCTCGAGAAAGTGAATTTGGAAAGGACTTGAGTGCTACAACACACAAATTATGTATTTCATAGAAGCACTCGGGCATTTTGACTGAATTTCCGCTGTTGACGTCTGCTCATTATGTTGGTCTCGAGTCCATTTTTGTCAATTGGATTAAAGTGCTGGAAATTCTCGAAACACACAAACGTTGATCATAGACGTGTCCGATGCTGGCTGATAAATTCATGCTGCCGAACCAAACTCTGTTTGGTATGGTATAGAAAGGATGGCGGGGGGGGGGGAATCTGCATTCATTTTTCGAACCATTTTCAAAACGGTGACAACCAGGGCTTCCAATAGTTTGTTCCACATTATGTTTGCAGGAAACTGAATGTATGATAGCCACGTTTCCTTCCACTACGAGTCCACTAGAGTCTACAAGTGTGATATCCACATGTTTTTGCAAATACGTAGTGCAAGAAAACGTGACGTCACGTCACACAGTCAGTTTCCTGAAAACATAATGTGGAACAAAGTATAACATTATGCTTGGGGATGGGGATTATTTTAAAGGTAAAAATCTTAGTGAAAAAGAAAAACACTCCTGAGGAAGGGAATATTATGGACGATGCGCCATGTTTAGTAGCTGTTGAAAGGGGATAATGGGTGGAAAATAACTAGTTGGATTAATAAAACAATTTACCTCCCAACAATTAGGGTGGCTCAGGGTTGGCAATTAAACCCTGAACGAGTTATGTCCGAGGTTTAATTGTAGCTATATGGTCTTAGTTCCTGATCTGCTTAATGAAGGGGTTGTAACCGAGTTTCAGACATAACTGGATATTAGGTGGTCCCTAAACAATTTCTAATAGATTTGGCAGAAAATATTGACTGGTTTCTCTAACAGACAGACGCATTCTTCGGGGTAACTCGGAATTAAGTTTTCAGTACTGACTAAGCAACATGTCTGCTTAGAGCAG
Organism: Lithobius niger; assembly: GCA_023313725.1. Lineage (NCBI taxonomy): Eukaryota > Metazoa > Arthropoda > Chilopoda > Lithobiomorpha > Lithobiidae > Lithobius > Lithobius niger. The sequence goes on along the minus strand of JAHWFP010245374.1, from coordinate 11,011 downwards.
GATACATGAAGTAGCAGAATACATGAAGTAGCAGAATACATGAAGTGGGCTACCTGAAGTAGTCATCATGACTGAGCAGTGAGAAAGCTCAGCCTGGTTGCCGGAGGTTTGTGGATCTGGTTGAACCCCTGGAAAGGGGATCTTGGCAAAGTACACGCCAGGACTGCCGTCCAGGGTAGCGTGAGAGGCTACCACTTCAGCAACTATGGGAACTAATCTGGCCAATCTTTCGTCCCCTTACGATGATCGGAGATTTCCCGTATCGAATCCCCCGGGTTGGCACCTCCCTTTACCAGATATTTCTTCTTCTCTAAAAATTCAGGTAATGTTCAAAATTGAGCCAGTTCAGTCACACGAGATTCGAGTAAATAAAGTGACCACCACACAGGTTTGGCACTGCAAGCCTTTGTATAAAGTGGAGGGATGCACCATGGGAATGGCGCGTAATTATGGCGTTGCCAAGGGACAACAGTTACAAGCAAGGTGCACCTGCAAAGTGCAAGGTGCACCCAGAATTCAGGAAACTACACGCATCAGTTAGTATTATTGCTTACATGTTTCATTGTTGATATGATAAATAAAAAATTTAAAAAACACGGCGATTTGGTCTTGGTTTTGAAAAATCCGAATCCGACGAATGATTCCGCCCTACCGTCGCGCAACGAGTGCCTGAACCCAGTTGCCAGGCTCGACGTAGAGACACAGCAAGTCACTGGGATCAATGGCCTATCAGACCGGCATCGCATCAGCCAATGCAAGACGTTAGCGGTCCCCAGGGCCAGGCCAAGATCGACGGTGAAACTCGCCGTACGCTCTATTCATTCCTCTACAAGATCTTTGACTTAAGACAGCAGTAAAGGATCCACGCGGAAAACACGGTGCAACGGAGAACTCATGTCGAATAAAGTTTTGCTAAAGCCAGTAGACGGCGACCATAGAACTCATCGTCCCTAGATACATGTTTCCGGTAGATCGCAGGTGCACTTATCGACAGATGGTATGCTACGCCAATATGCCCTGTGGGTATGATAAATGTTTTTAAACTAGTTTCACATTAACGTTAACTGAAAGCATTTTGCTGGTAAGAATTTGCTTAAGGTGCAGTAAACAGTTTTAGGTTTAAGAACTATAGAGCAGTGACACGATGTAGTATTATTGCATATAACTCTATGCTGGAACCTTAATGGGTTAGCTGCAAGGGGCACTGCAGAGAGAAACAGAAGGGCGTCATACTGAAGCCGATGCTGTGAAGAGTGATTTCTTAGACCTAAGACGCATGATTTTTGTTGTTGTAGAAAACAACGTTATTTTAAGCCTAAGAAATCCGCTCTTCCGTTGTTTTTCCTTCCATTTTTATGTAGCGCACCTTGCAGTTATGCCCTCCAAAACCCATACTGGTGCCAATATGGCGGTAAATTTCACTGCTCTATAACGTCTGCTGGGGATCCATATTTTCACTTACAGTATCTCACAAGCACTACTGTTAGGGGTGGGATGATATCTAAAACGTAATTCTGCTAGTGTGCAATATCTTTCGGGAGGATAAATTTCTCAAACAAGTTTTACAACAAAATTTTAGAAAGCCTAGATCTTTGCTTATTATGATTGCAACATTAGGGACCAGTCTTTATTTTTCGCCGGGGGAAAGGAGGCATGAAGCGTTTCGACCCTCTTACTGTACTGGGGGGGGGCCCCCCCATAAAGTTTTTAGCTGTTGTCAAGGGAGGGTCACAAAAAAACTGGCCAAACTAGAGATAAATGCAATTTTTGGCCCTCAAAAATTACATTTTCAACAATCAACATTTCTAAAAAAAAGCCTCAGCTTATGGGGGGGGGGGGCATATGCCCCCATGATGCGAGTGTTTACAAGGTTTTCAATCTTTTAGTATTAGTGCTACAAGTTTAGTTTTTTTTTTTTTCAATAAACTTTCTAGTAAAGCCTTGACTTCGGGGTCGTTGGCTTCTTATCTTTCACGTGGTGACCACGTTACGGGTGTAAGCATACTAGCAAACTGCGTTCATCATGGTTGTTGTATGAAACTCGTATGAGACTCATACTCGTAGTGTATGAAACTCAACATAGGATGAGTGTAAGGAACATCGGTGTTTTATGGAACATTTTTAACCGAGGCACGTTTTCCTTACAACCAGTGGTAACTTGACAGAGCAGAGTGCTGCTTACTTAATTTGCTACAGGAAATTATCTGCAAACAGTCTCAATAAGCATAGGAAAAATGCATGTCTTTTTTTGGGGGGGACCACATAATATTTTGACCATGAGTAGGGAAGCGTCAAGATTATTTTTTTTCATAATTTTGAAGGGGGGAATGGGCATCGTAATTTTGGTGGTCTCATTTTTGTTTCCTCCCCCCCACCTGGCCAGGCATAAAGAAGGGAAATAAATACAGTTTTTTGGATCACAAAAATGATGTGACTGCTGATAGCAAGGTCACCAATACTACTGCAAGTTTTAGGTCTGCAATTATTGCGTCAGTTTTTGACATGCTATATGCGCAATCTAGTTAATATACTGTGGAAACGGCCAAAAGCATACATATTTGCAGAACCCCCCCCCCCCAAAAAAAATGAAATTTCTACTTCATCGACAACTGGGCCGTGAGTCATCACCTAAAATTTGCACACCGGAATAAAATGAGTATACTTTGATGGCATTCCAAATTTCAACTTTCTACAGATCCGTATTAGTTCGGGATAAGTTTATTCGTATTTTTTTGTATTTAATACAGTAAATTGTTATTCCTTTAAGCAGCGTTAACAGGAAATAATAACATGAATCCGGCAGGCTGCCATTATACTTTAACTGAGTGATCGATTTTTCTTTAAATGCCGAACCTGCTAATTATCGAGTGTCTGAGCAGAATTACCCCCGGCGGCCAGCGAACACGTTAAGCCCCTTTTAGGTACGGCTCAGTTGGCTTCACCGCTTTGCATCAGCGTTCTTGTGGAAGTGTGCGGTTTTTGGTTGGGGGGAGGGGGAGGTTCGTTTGACCTTTCATCAGTTTACCACACTTGCGGGCAACCAAAATAATTAAGAGTTGCTCAAAAAAGGAAAATAGGGTTTTTTTTATTCTTCTTTTTTTTTTGATTATCCTACTAGTGAAAATAAAGTCGGTAACGCCGTGAGGGAATCAGTGGGGCGGAAAGGGGTGAAATTGTAATTCGCTGGTTCGGCAACCGCTGAATTAATTAAGTTTTTATACATCTCTTGTTTGGGCGACATTTGCATGCAATGAACACGTGGTGCTTTGCTCCCACCACACGACGCTTTTTAGGACTTTTTTTTTTTAACATAATAGAACCAACAGTATGAACTGGAAACAATGACAAGGGAGAAAAAGTAATGACATAAATTTCACGTATCATCACAAGACCAGGAACTTCATTGGGATCTTTGGATTTGGCCAAGTGAGTGGGTTTGTCGTGCTCTAATCTTTCTACTTCCGGTCAAAGACTCACGACTACGTTAACAGCACACTATCAATAATAGGACAAAAGGAGAAGTTAGCCGAATTACTGATAAATACGTGGACTTTAATGGCATACCCTCGACGTTTGATATACAGCTCAGGTTTCTTGGTGACGTAGCCCTAACATTCCACTCCAAAAAGCAGCGGAAATAGGTTTGGATCGCCGATAATTTAGCATATGAACTAGTAGTTTTGTTAAAATCACACCTAGCTTGCTTCCACATATTGAAGAAGTGGCTGTTCAGCATTTATCCATTACTTCAGTGACGAATTTGCTCAGAAGGGTTGCTTTTAACACTAAATTTTGTTTGAACCTTGCTTGAAGACCATAATTTTGAGATTAAGTGTTTTAAGCGAATGAACATTTCTTTTTAATATTATCACTGGTTTGGATTTTACAAAACCAAAACAAAAAAACACAAAAGAAAAAAAACATTTTGGATGTTTCTGCTGTATTTTAGATTTTCTCAAACTTGAATATGATTGTCGTTTTAAAGATTGTTCCGAACGGTTTTTATGTTAATTTGATAAACAGTTTGTTTACAAGCCCCAAAATATTTTTTTGGATGCAGTTTTTGGTCGGTATTTAAGAATTTCACCGAACTTGAATATTGACTTTCTTGAAGAATACGCAATTCGGATTTTTAAAGTAACTGGTTCGTAGCCAATGGGAATAACAGTTTGGAAGTTCCGAGCTGAAAACCGTGTTTTTTCACGAGTTCTTGGACGGCCATCTTGGATTTTCACAATACTTGAATGGGATTGCTGTTTCATGAAAAGTTAAACCTGAATATTAGTTGAAACCAGTTTGCAAACGAGAAAAAAAAGTATTTCTAACAAAACAAAATTTACTAAGAATATTCTTTGAACGTAGGCCAAAGAACGTATACACACGGATTCACATCATCTGATAAAAACAAAAGATGGCGGCCCAAAACTGCTTTTATCTTGTAACTTTAAAACCGTTCGTCGGTTTCTTGTGTATACGTCCTTTGGCCTACGCTCTACCCGGACCACTGCACTGTGACTGAGGTTGGCTTTAATGACCTTGCTGTCGACGCGCCATTAAGCTTCAATCCCTGCCCGTACGGGTAAGGAATTATTATTAGTAAATTTTGTTCGAATTGGTTTAATCAATTCAAAATTCTCGAGTTCAAACAGGCCGGAATAGTTTTTTTTTTTTAATTAATTTTTGGTCGTAACATTTGGGCTGCAATCAATCTCGGAATTTCACAAAAATTGAATGAGACTGTTCAATACCCTTAAAGAAACCATAATTTGGATTAGTATCCCTAACTGGCTTCTAATCTTTGAATATGATGAACAGTTGTTCAACATGTGGGGGGGGGGGGGGAGAATGAGGCTTAATGGCGCGTCGACAGCCAAGTCATGGCCATGTCAGGGTTCCTAATCAGTCACTCACAGCAGATCACAAAATAAGAAGTGAATTCTGCAGCCACTCTGCGTTTAGCTTTGCCTTAACCGTACTTACGTCTCAATTAAAACATCGGTAACTTAATCATCTACACTTATTTAGAACAAAAAAGTGACGATAGCTCAGTCTGCAAATGGGTTGGGGTATAGATCCAAAACGGCGTGGATGCTGAATCGAGTTAAGTCATAATTAAAAAAATAATAATTGCCTATCCCCCTTTCTTGTTCTTTTTTTTTTACAAGTATGATAAGTTTTATTAAATGAATAAATTTTATTACATGTATAAGTTTTATACATATATGTTAGGAAGCTCACAGAAGAGCGATTTTAAAATTACGGAAAAAATAAATGCATCATTTGCACGGGACAAAGCTATCGACCAGCACGGTTAGACACGAATCCATGTATGTTTTTGTTTAAATTTTCATTCTGCTTCCGCCTTGTGCATCATCTTTCCGGTTCTGACCCGTTTTAGTCTTCTGTACAGCCGTACCGGCTGAGAAGACTATTGCAACGACTTTTTCCATCAGTCCGTCGCTTTCTTTACCTTCGTAATGGTACTAGATAGAGACGACCACTGTTTACAACGTTTGATTCAGTGTCGAAAGTTAGTTAGATAACACGGAAAATTAAAACATCGTTACTTCCTTATAGCTAATAGACTTCTTGGTTAAAATAAATTAAATAATAACATTTGGTCGTCGAATTGAAATCATAAAAATAACACGCAGCCGTAAAAACAAAAGGATGGTAACTTCGTTTAAAATAGTCTTGTCGCATTGTTGCATGACTGAATAGGCTTATCGTCGAACCAAATTCTCCTTTTGGCCTCTCTGCTACTTACGAAATTAAAACTGCAGTTAAAAGAATTAGGTCTGAAAAATGAAAATTAGGCCTAAAATCACGCTACCATGCACTGCAACGTAAAGTTGCTACGAGTCGCTGCTGCTTCCATCAACAGCTTTTCTCCCGTCACTCCCTACTACCACTGATCTATATATAGGCTACATGGCGCGTTACGATGTACTGAACCGTGTTGCAAAAAATTAATAGGCTTACTATACAATCTAAATCCCCGTTAACTACTATTTACGAAATTAAAGCTGCAGGTAAAAATTATGCCTAAATGCTGACAATTACGCCTAAAACGTAGAATAAGCTCAAAAGCTAACACATTTTTAATCGGCAATTATCGTGGTTACTGCTTTTAGACTGTCAAACAGACAGTTTGGCTTTAAAAGCAATAGAGGCACTAGCGATGCTTTAAAGGCAATTAATGACATTGTTTTTCAAGCTCTGAACGACGGCAAACTAGCTGGTGCTATTCTAATAGACCTTCAAAAAGCATTCGATACTATTGACCATGGCATCCTTTTTTATAAATGCAAAAACGTAGGACTTCGTGGTAAAATCCTCAATATTCTTAAAAGCTACATGGGTGATCGTCAAGTATGCACCAGAATTAACAACGAAAATAGCAAATTTTTAAAAGTTGAACATGGGGTACCACAAGGTTCAGTTCTTGATCCCCTACTGTTTATTATTTACATAAATGACATCCCAGAATTTGTTGAAAATTGCGAAATTTTTCTCTTTGCTGATTATATTTTTTTACTTGCTATTGACCAGAATATTGAGAATATGATCTACAAATTGCAGCATGACTTTAATTCGCTGAATTCTTGGTTCGTATCTAATGAAGTTTTTATTAGTGAAGAGAAAACTCTTTGCTTCACTGTAAAATCACCACACGCTCAAAAAGTTGTTGAGAAAAACATCTTTCTTCATACTAAATTTTATACAAACAGTAACTGCATGAATACATGTAGAGTGATCAAAAGGGTAAGTGAAGCAACTTATCTGGGTTTCCAAATTGACTCACAGTGGACGTATAAAAAGCAGATTGAAAAACTCATTAAAAAACTCAGGAAATTTATGCCAAGTCTTTACCATATAAGGTATCTCTTAAGCACAAAAAATAAAAATAAATGATCTACTATGCTTGGATAGAGAGTCAAATTAGATATGGCACTGAAATTTTTGGCTTTGCCGCTGACTGCCACCTAAACCGACTACAAAAATTACAAAATGGAATTATAAAAATTTTGTTCAATAAATATGGAAATTTAAAAACTAAGGATGTTTATAGGAAAACTGGAATTCTTAAAATAAGACATCCGAGAGATTTTGTAGTTGTTCTAAAAAATTATTTTAATGATGAATATAAAATCAGTTCCAACACCAAAAATGCTTACTTGCGAAAAACAACATACCGATATGATGTGCCTTTTATGAGGAACCATTACGGCAAAAGAACCAACAGCTACAAAATCCCTTACATTTTCAATGAAATCCCATTGCAACTGCTTCAACTTAATAAAATATCAACCATTAGAAAGCATCTAACTGCTTACTTTTTAGACCAACAACTAATAGATTAGCTTTTTTCTTGGTTTATATGAAACGGCTTTTTTAGCTTGTTTTTGTTTCTAATAATGTTTAATTTGTGTTCACGATATTATCTCTGATAGCGGTAGTTTGTTTCCCAGAATGTTTCTGATTTTTTTTTTTTAATGGGGGGAATTTGTTCCTGATATGACCCTGATTTTGTTAATGTTTTTGATATTGTTAGCATTGTTAGCATTGTACTGATTTTTAGTGGTGTTATCAGTTGCAAGTGTAATGTCTAACCATATGTTCCTGCCTTGCTTTCAAAATGTCTCACTACTTAAACACCATATTTCCGTTTTTTTTTTCCTCGCACAATGTCCTTGCTGAGTAAACCTATTATAGTTGTAGTAAAAAAAAAAGATAAAAAGATTATAAAATAAAGACAACTGTTGCAATGCCTGATAGAGGTGGGCGCCTCACCCTTGGTAGTGGCGGAACTCTACAGAAGACCGGTATGAGTAGGTAGTCACTGTAGCCGCTTGTTTATAAGTATCCTGCGAAGATCCGTCATACAGACAATGGGTACTACGTGGGGCGAATAATGCATGTGGGGACCCGTAACACATTCAGCAGCATCCGGCACTTATCACCTTGGAACAGGGTTCCGCCACAAGACACAACCCTACTTAACTTACGAAGATTATCTTATTTATTTGTTTATTCATACATACAACTGTTTATGTATATAATAAATTGTCATAAGTGAATTGGTTGAGTTTACGTGGGTTTAACGATCGCCGGTTTGACAGATATGATCGGCTTAAAATTGACTAAAGTGCTATACACTGGATTCGTTACTTGCGGTAAGACGTTGTTGTGGCACATTCGCTCGACGTCGCATTTCTTCCGGGCGTTTGACTTCGAAAATACGACATTACATAAAAGTTCACGGACTCGCCGTGGTGGATTCTCGGAAATGGATTCATCATCATTAGCACATACCACCAATTCTTTTTCAGTAGCTGTCCTGACAAACGAGCCAACTCCCAAGCGCATTCGAGCTTAGAAGAAAAACGACAAGGACGGCTGGGATAAGAGCTGCAGCCGACATTGGCATGGGAATTCGTAGTTCCAAAATTTACGATAGGATGTCGCAACAGAGATGATTACAGCAACGAAATTAATAAATTAGTATTCCCAAAATTGACAAATTAGTAGTTCCAAAATTTCCGACAGGATGTCGCAACAGAGATGATTACAGCAACGAAATTAACAAATTAGTATTCCCAAAATTGACAAATTAGAAGTTCCAAAATTTCTGACAGTATGTCGCAACAGAGATAATTACAGCAGCGAAATTAACAAGTTAGTAGTTCCAAAATTAACCAATTAGCAGTTCCAAAATTTCCGACTGGTTGTCGCAACAGAGATGATTACAGCAACGAAATTAACAAGTTAGTAGCTCCAAAATTAACAAATTAGTAGTTCCAAAATTTCCGGCTGTGATGTCGTAACAGAGATGATTACAGCAACGAAATTTAGAAATATTTGTCTATTCCATTAACGAGATGCTTGAGGCCTAATACTTAAGACTAAGATAGAAGAATAGAAAATAGGAGTAGTTTGACTATGAATAGAAAATACTGATACAGATTTTCGGTCTAAACATTTCTACAACTTAAAACCTATTCCTCTTGGTACTACCCCCAGAGAATAGACATTTTTTATTCCTCTATCTTAGTCTATTCTCTGGGGGTAGTTAAAACAAGAGGAAAAGGTTTTAAGTTGTCGAAATGTTTAGACCGAAAATCTGTATCAGTATTTTCTATTCATGGTCAAACTACTCCTATTTTCTATTCTTCTATCTTAGTCTTAAGTAAAATAAAAAATAGGAATGGTGTGACTATGAATAGAAAATACTGGTACAGAGTTTCGGTCTAAATATTTCTACAACTTAAAACCTATTCTTCTTTAATTAACTATTCCCAGAGAAAAGAACAGTATAGAGGAATAATACACAGGAATAGTTTGACTACGAATAGAAAACACTAATACAGAATTTCAGTCTGCACATTTCGACAACTTAAAACCTATTCCTCTTGGTTTAACTGTCCCCAAAGAAAAGACTAACATAGAGGAACAGAAGACAGGAATAGTTTGACTATGAATAGAAAACACTGGTATAGAATTTCAGTCTAAACATTTCAACAACTTAAAACCTATTCCTCTTTGATTAACTATTCCCAGAGAAAAGAATAGTATAGACGAATAATACACAGGAATAGTTTGACTATGAATACAAAATACTGGTACGGAATTTCAGGCTAAACATTTCGACAACTTAAAACCTAAAAAACACTAATTTTTAAGGATTCCCACCAGGTTTTTTTGCCGTTGGAAGTCTTGATATAAAACGCCAAGGTCTTTCGTCAAGTTAATTCCAGAGAAATACTTGGAAGGCTAAATAAAAATTTGAAAACTTGCTTACTGTGTAATTTTCAAGTATTCATTTACCATCGGAGTCTGTCCTCCTGTCCGGTGTTTTTCAATTTTTGCAGGAGGTATAGATGTATGACAAGATTTAGATTAGGGGTTTGAATAACGTCTCTGTAATGTGTGGTGCAGTGGCAACCCGGACCACTGCACTGTGACTGAGGTTGGCGCTAATGACCAAGTTGTCGACGCGCCATTAAGCCTCAATTCCCCCCCCCCCCCCCATCGGAAGTTATAGTCGGTGGGATTTACTTTCGGTAAGAGCTTGTATTTGATATCAAGACTTCATACGTCAAAAAACCTTGGTGGAAATTTGTCATCACATTTTTTAAATCCAAACTGTTAAGATGCAATTTTTTTCCAAGCAGTTTAAAGAGTACAAACTGATTGATTTCTTCATTAACGAAAGTACATCAACACGGTCATAGAATTATAGCCGTGCATAGAATTATAGCCAATAGATTTCCCTTCCATGCGTACTCCTAGCAAAACATCTATAGAGCAATGACATTTGCCGCCATATTGGCATCAGTATGGGTTTTGGAGGGCATAACTACAAGGTGCACTACATAAAAATGGAGGGAAAAACAACGGAAGAGCAGATGTCTCAGGCTTAAAATAACGTTGTTTTCTCCAACAACAAAAATCGCGCGTTTTAGGTCAAAGAAATCACTCTTCACAGCATCAGCTTCAGTATATGACGCCCTTCTGTTTCTCTCTGCAGTGCCCCTTGCAGCTAACCCGTTAAGGCTCCAGCATAGAGTTATATACAATAATACTACGTCGTGTCACTGCTCTATAATTACGTCACTTCAAACGCGAGAATTATGCATGGTGTCCACGTCACCATACTGGATTTCACATTTGAAGATGCGATGACAGTTTGTAACATATTGTTGAAGAATAGGTGAAAATGCTAACACCCAGCCTAACATAAAGGTGAAGGTTTATCTGCAATTCAGTTCAGACAATAATGGGAATAAATCCAACAACAGGCCTCATTTTTCGTACGGGTATCACAGAATCATTGCCAGCACACTTATAAATAACATCTAACACTGATTTTTATACCACCTATTTTTTGTTATTAATGACGCTCTTAAATTCCTAATACACTTATGCGTATATTAGTAAGCATATAGGTACACACGACGTGACTGAATACGTGACAGGTACAAGACACTGCATGAAACTGTACCCCACT
>JAHWFP010245366.1:0-12542 GCA_023313725.1 Lithobius niger | reverse complement strand
TCACGAGTTGTCCCTAGACAGCAATACAATTTTCTGTGGCCACAAATAATCAGTAGTTATAGCTCTACAGCTTTTGTCGATAATATAGCTACTGTTTTCTAACGAAGCCTGTAGCCAGATATTAAAACTAACGAATTCTAATTATTTTGCAACTTTATCGCAGGTGCGAAGCGCGAGGGGATTAATTTCAAATTAATTAGCATGCCTTAGTTTTAGTCTGGTTATAGGCTGAGTGTAAAAATATTTTTAGCCGTATTATCCACAAAAGCTAAACAGCTGTTTTATTGGAGTGTCCCAATTCATAAAAAATAATGACAAACGGACTAAAAGTTCTTCGTATTTCTTAATATTTATAACGTAATGCTAATTTTTTATTAGCTTACCATTCTATCAGTTCATAAAATTATTTGACTCCAACGATACGTTACAGATGATGCCGCATCGGCGACTTCCTCCCTTTAAACGTGCCGCATCAACCAAGCATTACTGAAATCTGCCAAGAGATGGGGCTGCGTGTGTGCCTATACTAATTTTTAATCGTTTGCTAATAATTTTACTAGGAGATCGAAAATCTAAAATACTAATGCGGTAAAAATTAAAATTATTTTTGCCATTAGATTGCCGGAGAAAAATTATAAGAGAGCAGCCTAAAATTTTACAAATAGTATGATGTTAAAATTAGAAAATCATAATGAAAACGTCAAGTTCTGATAGTGGTACATGTACTAGTCAAAAGCCGCAGTTGGTAACTAGCAGTTGGCGTCTGCTTTAAGCTTAGCTCGGCAAGTTGCGCATGTGTACAATAAAAAATAATATTGCGGGGTAAATTGTGCCTTACCTACATTCAAAACTAACCCGGATTTTGGATATTCGGTTCCGCAATAATTTTTCCGCCAATGCGAAAAAAAAGCTCGTGGGTCAAGGAACCGAAGGCATTGTTCGTCAATGCTTTTTCGATAATTTTTTCGTCAATTGAAAAAAAAACTCGGTGCTAGTGGCCAATGCTGTCATTGCTTTTTCAACTAAACTATTAAATTACACGATCGAAAAAGACGTACCACCATAGAGAAAACCAATGCACCTACATAAAAAAGACACATAGGGAATCCCCTACTTGTATTTTATCATTACATGTTCAGAAATCTCGGAAATGCACCCAACGACGACAATGTGCCAATGGTCGGATACTTTTTGAATTAAAATTTGCGACACTGAATTAAGCCGTAGCATGCTCACTCAGAATTAAATATGAAATGTACAAGCCATCTATAACAATTAGTGCGGACTATAAAGCTTCGACTATCAGTTATATCTCAAAATTAAACATATACTCCTAACAGCTAATATAAAGTTTCCTAGTTACTTTTATATGCCAATCTGCATTACTTCTGTCTTCCAATACTACGGCGGCGTGCTTCGTTCAAATCAGGGTGGGTTCTCATATTCAAGAAATAATCTGGAAGCCAGTTTTTATTTACAATCCGGTGAGGAAATTGCATTTAAATGACGCCTTTGTCTATTCCAATAATGCAATGAATAATAGAAAACCTCTCAGGCAGCACAGCCTGCTTTTTTTAATATATATTTTTTAGGTGCCCTAAATTTTGTCCGTTATGGAATTCTACACATCACTTATTATTATTATTTTTTAAATATACTATAGTTTCTGGTAACTGTCCGTTTTCGATAATTTTGTACACATATATTTTGTGCAAGGATTAGCAGGACAGAAAGCCAAATGGACCGTGTCAATTGAGTTTAGCTGTAGGTCGTGGGTTCAATTCCCACTCAGGCAGTCTGTCGTTTAAGTTCAAAAAGCAACGACAATATCTTATATTTCGGTGTCAAGTATGATATTGAAGCTAACACCATTTTCAGTGTATTAAAAGACATTAAAAATACCGTGTAAAGGAAGGCACGGTATTATCATGTTTAGAACCGCCTGTTTACTAACGATGACAGCACGGTGGATGTTCAAAGGGAGGGGGAGTGGCGATGGGGGGGATATTCACACCACATAATGTGGGAATTCGGGGGGGGGGGGGGGGGGAGGGGTGGGAAGGCTAACAGGGAGCAGGTGCATGGGGGGGGGGAATCTGACCATACACCGGGAGAATGTGGGGAGTGGTGGTCGGGGGAAGGAGGGGAGAAGACAGATTGGGGACCACTAAGGGTTTTTCATTTCGTGCTATCAGTAAATAAGTGTACTGTAAGGTACGCGGGAGCCGGCTAGACCGGCTTATGTTGCGCCGGGGGTACAGCTAGTTATATAGAAACTGCTCACTCGAGCAAATAAATAATAAAAGATTTCCCATCTCTTTTTTGAGATCACTTATTGCTTGTTTGTTTTTTCAAAAGGTAAGTTTTTATTTTTGCCTTTTAATTTTCCAAGTGACGGAATATTATGATAGTACAAGGGTAGTTTGTTATGAGTGTTTGGAATGTAAAAACTTTGAGACATTTTGCCGTAATGCTACTCTATGTTTAACTGACGCAGAGCTTAGATTGCTGTCCATCCTTTTGTTTGAGAAAATTTTTTCATGCATAAAACTTTTTTATATATCTTGTAATCTCGCCGACTCTTTTGACATCTAAGGTTTTTATAAATAAACAAATAAATTTGTTGCAAACGCAACCGGAATGGCAAGGACCTGTCGATCGCTAACAGCCATCCGAAATTTAAACTAAAAGTCATAGATTACAATAGTTTAAAATGAAGACAAATGGCGCGACAGTAGAGGTAGCGTTGATGGAATTTGGTTGGTGTCACTAATGCCTTACCACCAAGGTTAGACCTACCAGGGACACAATGGCCCCCAATGGCATCGCCAAATGTGAGGGATAAGTGAGGGGAAACTCCTGGAGTCTTTCTCACTAATTCTTATATAACAATAAAAAAAGTAAAGCAAAGCTTAGCCAAGACCAATTGGCATTCCTAATGCATAAAAAAATGATACTGCTAAAAATCCCACAGCAAAAGTGGTCAGCACTGAGTCAATATATTTCGATCTCAGCTCAAAAGAACAGAGAAGGGATAGGTTTATCCACTTATTCCCTGCCTAAATTAAAATTAATAAAAGTCTTATTTACAATAAAAAAGTAGCAGGTTGATACCATTGTCTTAAAAACTACGAAAACTTTTTTATTGCATTTAATTTTCAATTAATTTTAATTTTTATATTGTCTTGAAAAAGATAACGAATAATCTTATTTTGTATTTTCTGCACCCACATTAGCACAGTTGTATTTGCAGGACTATAAAGTTCCATCCCATATCTATTATGAGATTCTACTGTAACATCGCACAAATATTTGCAAATTTTAAACTCCAAACTTCGTCAGAGGTCGTAAAGTTTAGACATGATAATCCCTAGGTTTTGAGGGAAAAATAAGGGTATCCTCAGCCCTTCCCCTCTGTTACACTCCCTCCGGGAAACACAACGTGATTGGTGACATGTCCCTCTAATTGCAATTCTGTGGCGTTTTGACAAAAGAGCATAAAACCAGTTTTGGAACAAAAGGAGGTATGTTGGACTTGGCTCCGTTTGTCAAATTAGATTGACTGCTTGTGGACTTACCTCCAACGGACATACACAAAATAAGCCAGAAAAAGCAAGGGTGGATTAACCTGTCTTTGTCAAAGCAAAGAGAATGTATAGACAAGCCATTTTGGGACTAACTAAAAGGGACTGCCGCCTTTTTGTCAAAACGCCACAGAATTGTATTAAGCACCAGTTTATTTATATTTGGCATTAATTATCACAGCTTACTTGCTCCTTTTTTAGTGCATGTCATGCTCTGTATGCACCATTGTTCTTACAATTTTCCTTCTTCTTGTTCTCTTTGCCTAAAAATATGACTGGATAATCATGATTCTAAAAGGCCGGGGGCCATGTGATTCCTCTCCTTGTCCTGTCCGCCCAGGGAGCTCCCAAATCCTGCCTTGATGTTTCCCTATATGTCATGGACTTAACAGGTAAAAGTTTTAATCCAGTTTCTATTGAGCTCGTTGAGAGGATATGCCCGTTGCCCTTCGTGGTTCCTGTGAAATGTAAATATAAGTTTGCAGATGTTGTTTCCGGAGCCGGTGAAACATTTACATATATGACATTTATAGGACACGTTCGTTTATTTACCCTTCGGTGCCGTATAGGGTGTTCTACTTATCTAAAATAAAACGTCAAGGTGGTCCCAAGATGTGTTTCTGCAGTCTTATTTGACCGGTCCTTAGGGCATCTAATACATGAAGTTTGGCCTGGGTATGTGGGAATCCTTAAGTTTCAGACCAAGAGGTCCTTGGATCTTCTCCACGGTCAGGCTAGCCGGTTCAAATTTCCTGTCATTGGTAGCAGAACGAAAGGTGAAGCAGAACAGTGATAATGTCAAAATTTACCCTGGAAACTTAGCATGACATTATGCGAATGTTACCCTTCAAAACTCCCAGCCCAGCCTTTATTTTCGAACCATATATGACTGAAATTTTCTTCCATTTCTCTGCCAGTGAAAAATGTAACCATAGAAACTGAGAGAACAAAACCAGTTAGGGGAGACTCCTACTAATACCATTGCGGCCCCCAGTTAAAAGACATTTTCTGTTCCTATTGACACTCCACCTACTGTAACCTAAACTCTCTTTGTACGAACAATGCCATTCCAACTACGTAACTGCTTAATTAAGTGAATAAGGGAAGACTGTCCAAAACCTAATTAGAACTGCTTAACCCAAAGTTCAAGAACTTAAGAAACGCGATAACGCCTACCCTAACATAGACTTCTTCTGTGTTAAAAGTGCCTTCGGACCCGTGGCTCAATGCCCTCCTGGGGATTATTTATGATAATTCTTATGTTGCTTCCTTTACCAAAAATGTGAACATTTTTCGTAAGAACCTATACTCTAATGTTTCCATAATTGCCTGTTAAAGGATATTTATGTGACCCTTTATGTAGTGTAACGTACTGACCACGCCCTGTTCCCCAGACCGAGTGGGTGGAGCGTGAGGGGAATATATGGGATATCCTTAGCTTTTCCCCTCTATTGCACTACCTCCGAGAAACACAACGTGATTGGCGACATGTCCCTTTGATTGCAATTGTACTATGCATTACGCTGCAGTTTATTTATATTTGGCAACAATTCTCACAGCTTACTTGCTCATTTGTTTAGTGCATGCCACGCTCTGTATGCACCATTGTTCTAACAATTTTCCTTCTTCTTGTTCTCTTTGCCTAAAAAAGGCCGGGGGGGGGGGGGGGGGGCATGTGAATCCTCTCCTTGTCCTTTACGCCCAGGGAGCTCCCCCTGCCTTGATGTTTCCATATATGCCATGAACATACCAGGTCAAAGTTTTAAACCATTTTCTATTGTGCCCCTTGAAAAGATATGGGCACAATAGAGGCTAGCCGATATATAGGCTAGCCAACAATATAGGCTAGCCGATGTTGTTTCTGGAGCCAGTGAAACATTTACATATACGACATTTTTAGGACACGTTCGTTTATTTACCCTTTGGTGCCTTATGGGATGTTAAACTTGTCTAAAATAAAACGTCAAGGTGATCCCAAGATGTGTGTTCTGAAGTCTTATATGACTGGTCCTTATGGCCTCTAAAGCATGAATTTTGGCTTGGTGGCCTGGGTGGGTATGAGGGAATCCTTAAGTTTCAGACCAAGAGGTCCTCGCATCGTAACCACGCTCAGGCTAGCCGGATTTTCATAGTCTTATTCTGAAGCATATGAACGCAGCTGGAAAAAGGATTATTTTTTTTAGATCGTCATCAATATCATTAATGTAAACTAAGAAGAATAAGGGTCCTACAGTTGATTCCGTGTGGTACTTGCATGCTCTCACTATACTAATAATTTACTTAAGTAATGCTGATTATGTACCCTCTTGTAGTGTCCGTGTACTACGTGTATTGAAGCTTATGTAACTATTGTGTATAGTTCTGTGATGCTTCTAGTTTTAGAATCTTCGAATTCGGACATTAGTAGTTTTTAAAATGTTAATAAACCTGTCAAGTAACGTGTTCACCCAACTGTTATAATGCCTCCAACATTTTCTCACGAAAAATTCGACGAGTTTTATTCCTTGTTGCTTTTTCCCTTACTATTATTGGAGCTAAGTTGTATAAAATTTGTGTGGTACTTGCGGTCTTACGAACGTGTAATAGGTGGTTTACCTCCATGACGAATAATTCCAACGCACTAATAAACCCTACAGGCCTAAATCAAGCAACAATACTCTTAGCAAAAAGGAAAATTGGTAGGGTTGTAAGTTACTCAAGGCGTTAAGAAAGGTTGCAAAAGATTACGACCCAGAGGTCCGTGGAACTAACAGATGTAAGGAAAATTGAGTAAAGTTTTGTACGGCAGGGACCTTTTACTTATCTACTTAGTTAAGGCTTGGTGATCCACAAACAAACAGCATCATGGGTTTTTACACTCAGCATAAAATACACAATGTTTTCATTCCTAACTAAATAGTATACATGGTTACGTCACCTAACTTCTAATCACTACACCATCTCGACATGCGGGGTATTACTAGTCTCAAAGACATTAGGTCCAACAGGAGCTCTTTCACATCAACTAAAGTCTCTTGTGGTTTTACATGATCAAAAATCACAAGACACGCAAGAGGAGAAGAAAGAATATCGACACGAAACTTTAGCTAACAAATGACTTGTGCATTGCAACAGTGAAACCATTACGTGTAACAACACCAGCACAGCAGTTCACACTTTTCCCATGTCACAGCAAAGCCTACCGTATTTTTATAACCTACGTTTGCTTCTGAAGCTCTACTAAAAACAATGGTGCTATCCACACACGAGTGTGTGGAGCATCAGCTTTCCATATTTTCCCGATCGAGGGTCAACAGTGGTTGCTTGCTGGAACTTAGTCTAGTTTTACAATCTTCCATTTAGCAAAACTAAAAAAATATAAAATTACCATATCCCCCTCGTGCTTTTGGAAGACTGTACCCGTTGCGTAGTAGCCAAGCTTGGAATTGACATCACCCTCAAGAGAATAATAAAAAAAATGTGTAATCACATTAACATAGTATAAAAATTGTTTAACACAAATTAGTTACATTTGGGAAATGTTATTCATTTGCCGTAAATGCTGTTAGTTATGGAATGTATTAGTTTTAGTTATTCGCTAAAAAAATGTTAGGTTGCATTAAAAAAACGCAATTTACACTATAAGAACATTCGTCTTGAGAATTTATAATTAACAATACTGGGCTCATCTGTGGTCCTAATTCCAGAACTCGTCAAGAACACTGAAGCATGGGTATAGGTATAACAAGTGAAAAAATGTTTCGGAACATTTTGAAAAGCATTTTGTATTGGAATTGCATTCACAATTCCTGGTTGCGAAGAAACAATTGGTGTTGTGAGCGTTGAGATGTCGTCTTCTGAATCATCACTGCTGTCGTTTTCGACAAGTAGTTGGCAATATTACCTGGACCGGTTTCATCCAACATTACTCAGTCCAAATGATTTCCTCAGCCTCCAAATAAATCGGACGCATTCTTAGTTTCACAAAAATCTACATTTTTCCCTTAAATACACAGCTGCATTACTGTGCTATACAAACACATGGAACAGATGTTACATGAAATGGGCTTCGACGGGATTATCTGTGTGTAAATAAGCTAAACAACTAAATTATCGATGCTTTAGAATTACCGGGATAATCCTGACCACTTTTGTAAAGGTTTCAAGCCATCTATAATTGAACAAGTGTTCAGACTGTATCTTGCATCTGCAGACACTAAAAACTGCATCTGCAACTGCAAAATTAACGGAAAATGCAAAATATCGGCCATAACTAATTTGGTATTTTATCGAAGCTGAGCCTATCTAATTATAACCTGTTACTCTAGAATTACTGGCAGCTAATGATAATTTTACTTCCTAACAAGTCTGCAAGTCGACACCATTTGGCTTAACTTTTCGCACGTTAAAATACGCCCCCATAGCTGAGTGGAATAAATTATATCCCGGGGGCGAATTCGATTCCAATCCCAGTGTTAAACTACATACTCCACTGCTCCTCACTAGAACCTGTACTTGCAGGGAAGAGGTCGCCTTTCACATATTGCTAACCTGCTCTGCTAGCTCAGGGAAGCTAAGTTTTTTTTTTAATTTTGGTATTTTAACTTTAAAATTTCTGTGTGTATTGGTGTTGGGCCTTGACTGTGGCATGATACGTGTGCTGTATTTTTAACTACTTTGCACCTGATAACGGGGTGCAGCAATCTCCGAAACGTGGTGGTTTTACTGCATATTTGTGCACTTTTTAAGCTTTTTACTTACTGACTTCCTGACTTGTAACATAGTGCACATGGATTGTGCGGCAAACGTCATTGGATGGTAGTGATGCCGGTGGGTTAGGAGAGTAACCTGGTCCAAAAACTACCATTGTTGTTGACGTCTTCTATAGTATGCCAAGATGGTGAATCGGTTGTTGGCTTTGCATTGGACTGAGAACGATCATTGTGAGCAGCATCATCATCATGTTTAATATCGAAAAGTCTTCAACTTTTGACAAACGTAACAAAAATAAATTGGAATACGTACTGAGTGTCTGCTGAAGGGAATTGTAGCATTGACAGATGCAGCATTCAGATGATTACATGGTATTACTCTAAGGACAGCAGTGGATGCAAAACCAGGTCAGGACGTACGTCAGGACGGAGAACGGCTCTAACGCTGTGGGTTACGATCACAAAAAAACATCATGGGAGAATACACAGCATAAATTACAAGAAACTGCATCAGATATGCTACGAACAGTTAAGCTGCACTATGTGCAAATTGTTGATATCTATTGCACGCCCATAAATCGATCACCATCAGCAGTCATACTGTACATTTGCAGAAGCATTATCATTTAATTGCGGTGCAACCAACGGGACCAAGCTAGAAACAATGCTTAGTTTCGTACAATGACTAGTTTCGTCGTAGGTCTTTGGAACCCCGACACTTTAAAAGAATTGATAGCTAAGGACTCTCACAGTCTGACGTTGGAGGATGCTTGTCATAAAATACACATGAATTATGCGGGAAATGTCATTGTATGGTTGTGTTGCAGAGCGAAGTGGTCCAAAAACTAGATTGTAGTTGACCTCATCATTAGTATAGCAAGATGATGGCTCGGTTGTTGACTTTGCATAGGACTGAGAACGATCACTGTGAGTGTCATCATCATTATGCTTAACTTTGAAAAGCTTTCCAGTTTTGACAAACTTGCTGAAGGAAATCGTAACATGGAGAGATGTAACATTCAGATGATTACATGACTCATGGCACTGGTCTAAGGACAGCTGCAGATGCAGAACCAGGTCACGACATAGGGCAGGATAGAGAACGGCTCTAACGCTTTGGGTTACGATCACAAAAAACATCATGGGATAATACGCAGCTTAAATTACAAGAAACTACATCAGATATGCTGTGAACAGTTAAGCTGCCATATCTGTAGTTCACCCGTAAATTGACCACCATCATCAGTCATGCTGTTCATCTGCTTTCCTAACTCCCTGTCTCGGTAGTGTAGAATGCTCCTTCAGTTGCTTATGCAGAAACACCATTTCTCCTTTCTATTGCTACAGGAAGATGGAAATTCTACTCCTTTAGGCGAGTTTCTGTTGGTTTCCTGTTCCGTATGCCTAGGCATCAATCTTCATGGTGGATGATCGAATGCTCAACTTTATCACACCAATATTTTTAACCAATTAATGACAAATGCTTGGTAGATAAGCGACAGTACCTCGTTCATTTAACATTCGCGGTGTGGAAGAAACATGTTATGGGGTGCGCGCTTCATTTGAAAAGATTATGCCCTTTTGAACGTGTACCATTTTGTTTAGTTTTATTTCTGCTTTATCGTAGATGTAGGGCAACTTTCGTATCTATAGGAAATGGCGTGTTATTCGATTTATAACCAGATTTTATTGAATGTCTAAATGAATGCATAAAACAATTTTACAGTAATTTTGTGTGAGCTTCACACATTATAAAACGACAAGGTTTTATCCACTTCTAAGTCGATTTCGAGCAGAATTCTCTTTTTTAGTTACACTTTAATGGAATAATATTTTGGCGCCAATACAGGTTCGCACCTAGTGCCTACACCAGTTTACTCCACTCACAAGTTAAGGCTCTGTTTTTATATACAACACTGCGACGAAAACAGCAATGTTAAACCATGTAACAAAAATGAAAATCATTATCAGAACATTTATATTTATATCAAAAACTGTTACCAACCACCAGCCAATTGGACAAAGGCAACTGCAATAGCTTCGGCACAGCAACAAGTTCAGCCGTCGGCACAGTCATCTGATGCCTAAAAACTGGGTCAACCTATTTGTACAACCCAATGAATACGCATGACCATGGACTGGAAAAGTCAAGTATGATGTTAGCACCTTGGATTCTCACATTCTAGCTCAATACAGAATTCGTTTGGGATTATCCTTTGTATTACTAAATTTCACAACAGATACCTAACGAGACCACAAGCACATCTAGTTAGAAGTATTCAAAACCAATATCGTTTATTTACACATTCTATAAAAATGTAGATAATGGTCTCGTAAAGTTTAGTTAGTTGGGAATACAATCTCTCTTATCTTAATTTAGACTACACTTGCCAATTTTTGTGAAAGGACGTGCATCTGTAAGGAAAAATTATAGCAGTTATTTCTGGCGACCATCACAAATTAACTTCGTCTACTGCACTGGAATCTATGGAAAGCAACACATGTAACTAAACCGTACGGTCTTGGTAAAATAATAAACGAGCCATCCACATTTCGGAAAAAAAATTAGACTAATAGTTTTTGGTGGCCTAACAACCTCATAATGAGGTGCACGTACAAGGCTGTTAAGCAACTAACTGTAGAAACACACAACTTCATTTTTCAAAATGCAGTTGGTTAGTTCTTAATACTTATGACAAAAAATATGAATGAGATCAAATTTTCTCTTTCTCTGCCTTTAAATATACGGTTTAATTCATTTGTGTTTCGTCATTTTCAGCTACGTAATTTGGGTTCCGTGACAAAAAAAATTCTCTCCGTTAAAACATACGGCTTGAATTGTTTAATTGAATAAGAAATAAATTTCATATCCATTTTATCAGGATATGATTTTAAACATTTCTTTTCCTTTTTTAGCTACCGCTGGTGGTAAGTGTTCTATTCTTTGATTTTATTCTCATGTTAAAGTCACTGTACATCAATAAGTTCAGCATACTTTCTGATTTGCCAATAAATCAAAAGAAGAGACCATGACATCATGTTGTAGAGACCAGAAGTTAAACTTGCAATTGTATTACATTTTCAGACATTGCGGAAATGCACTTAACGACGACAATGTGCCATTGGTGGGGTACATTTGGAATTAAAATTTTCGACACTCTGAATTAGGATGTCGCACTTTCTAACTGAATTAAATACAAAAGGTATAAGCCGTCTATAACAAGTGCGGATCTTTCTCTATAGAGCTTCGACTATCAGATATGCATAAAAATTAAACATATACTCCTAACAGCTAATATAAAGTTTCCAAGCCACTTTTAAATGCTAACTTGTACTACCTCTGTGTTCCACTACAGCGATCATGATTCGTTCAAATCAGGGTGGGTATTTGTATTCAAGAACTAATCTGGAAGTCAATTTTTATTTAGGATCAGTTGCAGAAATTGCATATAAATGATGGGGGGGGGATTGAGGCTTAATGGCGCGTCGACAACTTGGTCATTAGCGCCAACCTCAGTCACAGTGCAGTGGTCCGGCTTGCCACTGTACCACACATTACAGAGATGTTATTCAAACCCCTAATCTAATCTTGTCATACATCTGTACCTCCTGCAAAAATTGAAAAACACCGGACAGGAGGACAGACTTATCGCCCAACTGACGCGCAATGTCAAGCGGAAGATGGAACCGACGACGAACACCATCAAGATGGTGACAATCAACAAGTAAGTGCCGGACCGTAAGTGGCCGTCGACACCAAGAACAATCAGGAGGGTCAACCCCCCGCAAAAGGAAACAGTGAGTAAGTCGGGTGTGACCAATTCGCAAACGGGCCAACACAACCTCCTTACGGTGACTGCGGCGACACGCCGAGTGCCACTCCTCGACAGTACCTTTAATGGCCCGTAACTTATTACCGTCCTGTCTGTCCCACAAGGTTTGCCAAAAAGCGTGTAACGTCAGACGCAGAGTTGGAAAGGCATCTGAGGGAACAAGGCTGAGATCCCTACCGAGAGGGCCAGAGAGGGCCCCTTTCGCAGCAGAATCAGCTTGTTCATTCCCTGCTATCCCAACATGGCCCGGGATCCAGCAGAAAAGCACGGTTTTCCGCTGGCCAGGCAAGCGGGAAAGCAAAGCTTGGACACGTTGTGTCAAGGGGTTCCGAGGATTGTAATTCGCCAAGGACTCCAGGGCACCTACGACATTTTGAAAGCAAAAGATGAAGTCATACAGTTAAACGCAGTTGACACGGCGCATTTGGCTTTCT